>PVKU01005250.1:0-38214 GCA_004027475.1 Anoura caudifer
ATATTTTATTGGCCAAACAAAGTTTTACCTGCGCAGGGGCGGTCTCTCCCAAATGTGACCGGAGTCACTGTGCTCCGCAGAGCAACCAAATAAGAGCCGCGCCTGAGCTTACAGGCTATGGGTTTTTATAATAGCAGAGCAAACAAACATTTACACAGAAGTAGGATGTGGCAGCTAGCTATTGGCTCAGGGGATTGGCACCTCTATACCTTATTGGTATTGGCTCAGGGGATTGGCGCCTCTATACCTGATTGGTTGTTTACAGACAAATACGGGCGGGAAGGCTTCCCGGGCTTACGCCTGGGATTCAAAATTTTCTATTTCCCCATATTGCTTGTTTTTCCTCTATTCCTCAACCTTTCCACGGTCCTGACAGTGAATATCTCCATGCAGGGATATTTCCATAGGGCTGCTGAATTGTTAATACGGTTGCTGGCTTCCCCCAGAATGAGTGAGCTGACAAAGACAAACACAGACGTTTCCTTTTTTTCCTGAACCTGCTGGCAAAGCAGACCTTCCAACATGATTCTTCAACTTCCTGTTCTTTGTCTCATGATTGATTTGACTCTTTGTCTCCCTGAAACCAGCTCACCACAGAGAAAAACTTTTCTCTTCAGATCACTGTTAAGACTTCTGTTTGCAAAAGAATGCAAGCTATAAATCACCTCATCTGTAACTTATCTCCTCTCTACAAAAGTCTAAGACAAAAACCACCCTGCTGAGACACTCTGATCTTCAGATCTAGGGTGTTCCTCTATTATAATAGCCTTAATAAAATGAGAGGGTGAGGGAGAATGAGAACAGATGGAAGGCTATCCTTGTTACCATCTAACCCTGGAAATCACATAATTTCACTTTCATCACATTTTGAAGAAAGGAGTATCAAAGAATTAGGATATATTTTAAAACCACCTAGAGTCATAGTCAATGGCAGCAGCTGGAATTGCCCAAGAAGATAGGCAATAACAATAATAGCTTGTTCTAGCATTCTCTCAACATAAGTATTATAATTTTCATTTTTCTTGCCTGATGTAATTTAAATAATACATAGAAAGTTACCTCAGTCTAAATAGTACGATAGCAGGTACAACATATTTACTCTAGTCTGCCTCTTCACACAAGAGGATACTGGTTAAATCAATTTTCATATGGAGAGGACTTTTTATCCAAGCATTTGTCTCTCTACATTGTAGAGTCTACAAGCTATCAATCCCACCACCACTACAACCAATATGGAAAATCAGGAGTCTAAAGTGCACTTTGTAAAATATCAGTGACCCATGCTTTATGCTGAACAAAGAGAGAGACTCTTTAGTCACTGACAGAAGAGATTCTGGGAACAAAGCCTTATATAATTAAGCAAGATAATGAATAAGTTGAGTGTAAAGATTCACAGTAATTATTTTATTTAGAAGATATTAGGAAAAGAGGGGGAAATCTACTGAAAACAAATTTGCATTAAGGTTAAATAAAAAATGCTCAATTATAACTGTTGTAGTTCTAAAGGTCAATTTTTCATCTAGTCTATTAGTGGCTATTGGATTTGTGATTTACAAAGAGAATGTTTGACCCAAGAAAAGTAATTAATAGCTCTCTCACAACAAAAGATTCAATGCTCAAGTTCTCTGAAAGCTGAAAGGAGTTGCAAAAGAATCAATAGAATGAAATAAATTTCAAAACATTATTTACATAATGCTTTTTGGATTCGGGAAATAGGCAAATTCTGATTCTCATTAATAAGGGGTTCCTAGGAACCAAAAAATATAATATAAGTAACTGCAATTTGCTTTCTCTTCTGCCATAGTTGAATCTGAGTCTTGAAGCCAGAGAAATAAGTTGCAATGGAGCACAAATATCACTGACTACTATTGTATTCTCTCAGGAGTTATTCCATCTGCGTCAGTTCTGTTCTCCAAGTATAATTTGAGTTTATTGGTCTTGAGGCATTACAGAGATGTGTCCACATGGGGCAGCTAGTTACAGGGCAAAGACTCATGACCCAGTCCAGTTTATCCCCACTTGGCGGCCACCCAGTGAGGTGTTGATGTTCAGGAGCAGAACTTGTGTGCAAATTGAGTGGGGTTACCTGACACTTGATTCTTAGTTTAGCAATAAAGGTAGAAAGACAGTACATTTCTTTCCGGATGCCCGATAGGTAAATGCTATAGAAATCTATCATACGAAGGAATAAAAACAATTAGGTCATCAGCCAATTGCAAATTTGGGGGCTCTAATTTTAATGGGCTGTAGAAGCTCTTCTTGATGGGTGATCAAAGAATGTAGTGGGAAAAATAAAGCAAAGAAGACTAGGGCTTTGGGATTAAGATATAAAGAAGATGTGAGCCTAGGAATCACAATATTGGAGGTGGGTTGAGATCTGATCTCCCCAGGATACTCTTTTTGTGTTCAAAATGTAGTTTTGAATTCAAATATTCATTGGCCATCTACCCAGCATTTATATGATAACAACCTTACAACTACTTCCACTTCCACTCCAGTTTGTTTTTATCTTCTAGCTCATGGAAATAATATTGGGAAAGTCATGCCAACAAAGGAAGGACAGAACTTGAACATAACAGTTTTGTAATTCCTGATGAATTACTGGGCCTATGCAATAATTATCCATTAATGACAAAATCACAAAAAGAAAAAAATAAGACATGATGTATCTCATGCTGGAAGTGCTCAAGAACACATATGTATAAATAGTCTTTACCTACACCAAAATCAGACCTGAGTCTGATTATGCCTTGAGATCTAATTACCTATTTGTGGGAAATAAAGGGGAGGGAGAAACATCATAAACTAGACCCTGGGGATGCAATTAGCAAAATCCAGAATGTGTAAAAGTGTACATGACAACAATCTAGTTTTTATAACAACAACAGAGAAGGAGAGAAAACAGCTGTCTCAAACAATCACAATGTATGAACTGTATTTGGATCCCAATCCAGACTATAAAAGTTTCTTTTTCTTAATTTAGGTGTTTTTTAAAATGGTGGTAATACACATAACAATATAAAATTTACCACCTTACTTATTTTTAACCCTATAGTTCCGGGGCATCCACATTGTTGTGCAACCATCACCACCAGACATCTCCAGAACACTTTCATCTCGTAAAACTGAAACTCTGTACTCACTAAACAACTCCCCATTCCCCAACCCTCACCCCTGGCAACTGCCATTGTCTTTTTTCTACTATGCTTTTATGAATTTGACTACCCTAAGAACCACATATAAACAGGATTACTGGTTTTCTGGTTTTGCTACTGGCTTATATAACTTAGCATAATGTCCTAAAAGTTTATCCATATTTTAGCATGTATCAGAATTTCATTCCTCTTTAAGGCTGGATAGTAGATATATGTAACACATATATATCTTACATTTTGTTTATCCTCATCAATGGACACTTGAGTTACTTCTATCTTTTGGCCATTGTGAATAATGCTGCTATGAAAAAAATATTTTCAAGCTCTGGCCAAATTGATGTGTAATCCTTCTTCTTTCTCTGTACCTGCTGGTTGGAAAATGGAGACATTGTGGTCTGCAATTCAGACAAGAACAACACCCCAGAGATGGTGAAATAATAAGACAGAAGGACCCTGGGCCCCCAACAGTTTCTTGGAACAGAGCCATCATCAGCTTATGAGAGAGAAGTAAAAATTGCATTTATAAAGCTTTGGCAAGAGCTTTACTTATAGGATAAAGTCTAACTCATCTTTTCTCAATTCTTCCCATTGATGGAGGAAGCATGTCCTTGCTTTAGCTAATATTTTCACCTAACCCTACATGTGAAAACTATCCTGCCCCTAATGTTTGTGTATTTGGGTAGGAAGTCTGATCCATCAATATGAAAGCCCCTAGATCTTGCTCTTAGCAGTAATGTGGACATAGTTCCTGATTGGTATTTAGCACATATGACTTCTCTGGCTTTGAAATCTGAATACCAGTAAGGAACAATCTGTTTAATATGGTATTTTAGGACTTACTGTTATTTGTAATTTTTGTCTGGGTACTTAGACCAAGTATTTCAGTGCTGTTCCTAGCTATGATTTTATTTAGTATGTTAAGCATGATATAAATATTTTGGTAAATTATATATGAAAACAAATTGATTTTATTACAGCAGTGTCAAATTAAATTTTCTTATGCTTTATTTAACACTTTATTCCCAGAGTAATCCCTAATGGGCAATTAAACTGAGTTACTGGGAGCGAAGGCTTCTTTCAGGCCACAGCAGCCATGTGTTACATCAGACATAAGGCGCTTACAACCAAAAGCAAGTCATCTGAGTTATGTCACCATCAAGCAAAGCACACGCAGAGTTTCATCTTTTCTCCCAGAAGGAGCCATGCTGTGTGTGTGCACTTTGTTTTATTTTATTTTTTAAATTGTTATGAGTTTATCTGACCTAAAACTGATGACATATGCCAGGAAAAGATTTCTCAAATGCTCCTGTTTTGCTCCTGTTTTATTTTCTTGTATTAAATAGTTACTTGGTAGATGGTATTTTGCTACCCATCAAGAAATCACAAAACTTTATCAATTTTACTCCTAAATCTACATTTCCAATTCATCCACTTCTCTTCTCTCCACTGCCTCCTTCTTAATACAAACCACTGTCTTCTCGCACTTGAATTAGTGCAATAATGTCTAAACTAGTTTCTTGACATCCATTCTGGCCTCTTCCAATCCATTTCCCCCCCCACAACAGCTACAAGGATCTTTTCAAAAAGGTAAATCTGATTATTTCATACTCAAGCTTAAAACTCTTCAAGTTTATATTTGCCCCGAAGGAAGCTTCCAAAGCCCCTCATGGTCTGGCCTCCCATTCCCTCCCCAACTGGTGGCACTGTCAGTACTTCCCCACTTACTCACTGTGCCCTGCCCACCACATCCTCTCTGTTCCACAGACACAAACACACAAGTTTCTTCTCCCTTTGGGTATGTAGATGCTACTCCTTTTTAAATATATATATATATATATATGTTTTATTGATTATGCTATTACAGTTGTCCCAACTTTCCCCCAGTGCCCCTCTCCACCCAGCACCCCCACTCCCTCAGGCAACCCCCACACCGCTGTTCATGTCCACAGGTCATGCCTGTAAGTTCTTTGGCTTCTCAATTTCCTATACTATACTTTACATCCCCATGGCTATTCTGTATCTACCTATAAATTCTTGTTAATCTCTTTACCTCCTCACTCACTCCCCCACACTCCCCTCTATTCTGGCAACCATCAAAACACTCTCCATATCCATGATTCTGTTCTTCTTATTTGCTTAGTTTGTTTTTAAGATTCAATCATTGATATATATGTGTTTATTGCCACTTTATTGTTTATAGCTTTGATCTTCTTTTTCTTAAATAAGTTCCTTTAACATTTCATATAATAATGGTTTGGTGATTATGCACTCCTTTTGTTTTTACTTGTCTAGGAAGCTCTTTATCTGCCCTTCAATTCTAAATGATATCTTTGCTGGGAGAGGCAACTTGACTGTAGGTCCCTGCTTTTCATGACTTTGAATATTTCTTGCCAGTCCCTTCTAGCCTGCAAAATTTCTTTAGAGAAATCATGAAAGTCTTATGGGAACTCCCCTGTAGGTAACTAACTTCTTTTCTCTTGCTGCTTTTAAGATTCTCTCTTTATCTTAAACCTTTGGCATTTTAATTACAATGTGTCCTGGAGTGGGCCTCTTCACATCCATCATAATTGGGACTTTCTGTGCTTCCTGTATTTGCATGTCTATTTCCTTCACCAAATTAGGGAAGTTTTCTTTCATTATCTTCTCAAATAAATTTCCAATTTCTCATACTTTCTTTTTTCCTTCTGGCACCCCTGTGATGTGAATGTTGGAATGCTTGAAGTTGTCCCAGAGGCTGCTTATACTATCCTTGTTTTTTTTTTTTTAATTCTTTTTTCTTCTTCTTGTTCTGTGTGGTTGTTTTTTGCTTCCTTGTGCTCCAGACCATTGATATGATTCTTGGCTTCATCCATCTACAGTTGTTTCCTTGTAAATTGTTCTTCATTTCAATTAGTGCATTCTTCGTTTCTGACTGAATCTTTTTTATGCTGTTGTGGTCCTCACTAAGTTCTTGAGCATTGTTATAACCAGTGTTTTGAACTCTGAATCTGATAGATTGCTGATCTCCCTTTTGTTTAGTACTTTTTCTGGAATTTTGTTCTATTCTTTCATTTGGGCTGTGCTTCTTTGTCTTCTCATTTTAGCAGCCTCCTTGGTTTGTTTCTACATATTAGGTACAGCTGTTATGACTACCTGTCTTGGTAATGTGGCCTAATGTAGTAAATGTCCTGTAAAGTCCAGTGGGAAAGCCTCCCCTATTACTCAAGCTGGGTCCTCGAGGTGTGCCCTTCATGTGTGCTGAGTATAATCTCCTCTTGTAGTTGAACCTTCATTGCTGTTGGCAGGTCTTTGGGAGGGATTTACCCAGGCCAGTCATCTGCAAGGACTGACTGTGACCACTGACCACATACCTCAGCCCTTTGTGGAGGATCAGCTGTATAACAGCAGGGTAGTGGTGCTTTAATGTGGTCTGTAGCTGTCCACTGGGTGTGTAGGCTCTGGGGTTTCCCAAATAGTGCAGTCCACAGTCAGCCTGCACCTGTGTTCTTCCCAGGGCGACCTTGCATGTGCTATAAGCAATCTGAGATGCTGCTACTTGTGCTAGGCTTAGAGATTCCCAGGCAAAGCCAAGCTGTGAATCTAGGCTGGCTGCTGCTAGTGCTGGGCCTGGAGCAATATAGCAAGAGGAACTGGGGGCTCACTGAGTCTGGGTGTTGCTATTTGATAAGATTTAGGATGTTATGAAGCATGAGTCAAGACCAGCCATTCACATCATGGATGGGCCCATAAGTTGAGCAGGGATGGAGTCTCAGAGGATCTCTAGGGCAGGGCAAACAGTGTTAGCCAGGTTGGTGGAATCTCAGATATGGCACCTGCCTACCAGCTCTGTGGGGTGGATCATTCAGAAAAGGGTCCATGGTGTCTGCCCATCTTTCCATCTTGGAGAAAGCTGTTCCTCAGCTCTTGCCTTTATGCCAGATACTTCACTCCTTTCCTGTATTTCTCTGGTGCCTTTCAAGCAGCTACCCCTGTGCTGGAGCTCAGAGGGAGTGAGTGTAAATTCATGTGTGGGTTCTTTATGGGGAACTGTATGGGGCTCCAGAAATTTCTTTAGTTGACTCAATCTCCACTGGTTCTTGCAGGCAGAAGTCATGGGGACTTATGTTCCTGGCACTGGAACCCTGGGCTGGGGGCCTGGTGTGGGGCTGGGACCCCTCACTCCCAAGATATCACTCCTGAATTTTTACCCAGGTATGTGGCACCAGACCATTCTGCATCTAGACCTCTGCTACTAGTCTAGGTGGATGTGGTTTCTTTAATTTCATAATTGTCGGAATTCCATTCAACTAGGTTTCTGAGTGGTAGTTGTTCTATAGTTTAGTTGTAATTTTGATGTGGTGGTGTAAGGAGGCAAGCTGTGTTTACCTATGCCACCATCTTGACCAAAAATGGTTACTCTCTTTTTCCAGAATACATTATATTATATTAAACACAAAAGTAATAAGAACTAAAAACTCATCACTTCCTAATTATTTTATTGTGTTTTACATTATGTATGCTCTTGAAGTTATTTATGTCTTATATACCCACATGTTGAAGTATACAATGGCTACTTATGCCTCTCTTCCAACTGTGTTTTGTAATGTCATGTTGGTAGCTAGAAATGGGCTATGGTAGAAGTACGTACACCACAGAAATTGAAAGCACTACAAAACAGAGCTCTTTTGGTGAGAGAGGTGCGGTGTTAGGAAAGCGAGCTGTTAAATATTTACCAGCAATTCACTGACTATAATGAATCTTTTGTGCTTCCTTTTTATTATTTGACTCAATATAGTTAATGCAGTCACCAAATATTTAAATATATAACTAGTGTTAAATTCTCTTGATTTGATTTCTCATTTTTCTTGTAAGAACTCCATCAGGTAGGTATAATCCCATTTTATAAACAAGGAAATAGGTACAGAGATGTTAAAATAATTAGGCCAGTATGCAGCAACAGTTAGGACTTAAAAATCTGTTGGACTCCACAGCTCATGCTTTCTATATTAAACAGTATGGAAACAATTTTGGGAAAAACTTCTTTCTGTTTGTGTATGGCTGGGGAAACAAGGTATCACCCAGTGAAGTCAGGTATTCTATGAAATAACTGTTTAGATGAAAGAAAAGACAGGAAGAATTGAGAGAGGGGGTCTTATAGTCCTGGTGTGATGTCAAAGCAAAATTATCTATAACATCACCAATGTAGGTGAAATCTAATTAATTACCACATTGCCATGTTCACTTTTAATTTGTGAATGAAAATCTTTATGTTAGTAACCAAGATTAGTAAGTCTGGATTACTAAGAAGGCCTTTGCAGCGGTGTTTTTTTGCCTATTGTGTGAATTCTCTTGAAGGTAATAGTTCCACTTGCTAGAAAGTTTCCGAGTGAATGTGAACAAAGACAATCTATGGCCTGGAAAGGCACTGGGTCCATGTGTGATAGCCAAGGACAGCATTTGAGAAGGGACTCAGCTACTTGTTAATACCATTCTAATTTTTTCAACTCACTTGTAATGTCTCTTCTAATGACTTTGCTGCTTATAACTCTAATGGATAATTTGGGGAATTCTAGCTATAACACAAATAACAAAGAGAAAGTTTTCTAGTAAAATTTGTCTCATGCCTCAGGCCTTGGAGTATGGCCTGGTTCTAATAACTCTATCAATCAGAGATTAGAACAATGATTCTCAGATTTTGGTGGGCCTAAGAAATACCAGGGAGCTTGCTAAAATGTCAGTTTCCTGACCCACTTCCAGAAATTTTGATTTTGTTCATGTGGATTGGGCTCAGGTGTCTAAACTTTTAGCATATCCCTTAGAGGATCCTAATAAGTTTGTCCAGGTACCAGACACTGAGAACATTCGTCTTGAATGAAGCATGTTTGGTGGTGTTTGGGGTGGTTTGGGGATTTGTTTCTGCTCCAGTTAGTCTATAAGACACACAAAGAGAACATAATTCTGCCTATTAAGCAGGTAGGGCTGCCTTGAGGTCCAAACTGGACTGTAGCCCTTAAGTAATGGTGGGGTCATAGATTGGCCTAAGCCAGCAATTTTCAACCTTTTTCATCTCATGGCACACACAAATTAATAACTAAAATTCTGCACTGAAAATAAATGTGGCCTGTCCAGAAAAATTCCAGCCATTGTTAATATAACAAGAATGGTTTGCACAGCATCCATGTAACATGGCAGCCAAGGAAAGTGGACTGGAATGAGCATATGTGAACATTGATGACTTTACTGTACAAGTCAGTGGGAGCAGTAGATGCCATTGAGTGAGCATGCATACTGTGTGGCCATTACATTCAAAATGACTGAGAGAGTACAACAACAAATCTGAATCAAATTTTGTGTTAATCTTGAGCATTCATCCATGGAAACTATTCAGAGGACTCAGAAGGCTTTTGGGGATGATGTAATGAGTGCAGCGCACATAAACTTGTGGCACAAATACTTCAAAGATAGTCAAGAATCTGTTGAAAGTGATCCACGTTCTGGAAGGCCTACAACAAGCAGAACACCTGAGAACATTGAACAAGTAGGGGCTGCAATCAACAAAGATCAGCAACTGACAGTATGAGAACTAGAAGCTGATCTGAGGATTTCAAAAACTCCTGTGTCCAAGATTTTGACACAGGGTCTTAGCATGAAATGTGGGAAAATTAGTCCTGTGGCTTCTGCTGCTAGAGCAGAAGGAACATGGGGCTGCAGTTGCTAATGACTTGATTAAAACCACTTCCAATCAAACAGACTTCCTCAAGAAGGTCATAACTTTGCAGTGGACTGAGGTGTCATTATTGTATGTACAATGTTTCTTATATTTTGTATCTTCTCCAATAAATGTCTCTATTTTTCACATTACATGGTTGGATGCTTTCTGGAAATACCATGCTATTTTTTGCCTATCTGACAAAAAATTGATATAACTTTGATTTACAAAAAAATAATAGCAATTACCTTCCTTCCTTGCTCCAAAATGACTTTTAAAAAATCAGGTGCTTATATTTGTATATAAGAATTTCTGATACCAAGAATTAACCAATCAGCCCTGACTCGTGTGGCTCAGTGGGTTGGGTTTCACCAAGCGAACCAAAAGGTCTCAGGTACATGTGCCTGGGTTGCGAGCCAGGTCCTGGTTGAGGGCATGCAAGAAGCAACTGATTAGTGTTTCTCTCCCTCTCTTTCTGCTTCTCTTGTCCTCTCTCTAAAAGTAAATAAGTGAAATCTTCAAAAAAAGAATCAATCAGACACAACTTTATTATGAGATATGAGACAACTCTGTTTATGGTTCAAGACAGGGCATTCACGCCAGACAGCTATTGTGTTGGCTGTTGTTATTATTTTTTTCTTTATTTGACAATATAAGAAAAAAGAGGTCAATGCTCCTGACTAAAGAGTCAGGTATTGCATGTTTTAAAAATTCTTAGGGTTGCCCTGGCTAGTGTAGCTCAGTGGATTGAGCGCAGGCCTGTGAACCAAGGGATCGCGGTTTGATTCCCAGTCAGGGCACATGCCTGGGTTGCGCAAGGGACGCGCAAGAGGCAACCATACATTGATATTTCTCTCCCTCTCCCTCTCTCCTTCCCTTCCCTTCTAAAGATAAGTAAATAAAATGTTAAAAAAAATTCTTGGGGGACACTGGTTGAAAAATCACTGGTCTAAGCACTAATAGACTTCTTGGAAAAATTTCAGCCAGCAGGGAGTACTTGAGCCATCCCTACTTGACTTGAATTTGTGCCTTAAAAGACTGAATAAGAAATTGACTAGTCAGTTATCTGGAAGAACAAACAATTTTGGAGTTACCTCTTTGGGGACTGACCTTTCCATCTATGATGGTTAATTTTTGTGTCAAATTGACTGGGCCTCAGGTTCCCCCCCATTATTCTTGGGTTTATCATTATTCTTGGTGGGTCTGTGAGAGGATTTCTGGAGGGATTAACATTTGAATCCATAGGCTGTGTAAAGTAGATTGCCTTCCCTGATGTGGGTGGGTCTCATCAAATTCCTTGAAGGTCAAAATAGACATAGGTTCAGTAAGGGAGAATTCACTCTCTTAACTGTCTTCAAGCTGGGGCATTGATTTTCTCCTGTCTTTGGACTAGCACTTGAATTGGAATTTACATATTCAGTTCTCCTGCTTCTCAGGCCTTTAGACTCAGACTGGAAGTAAACAATAAACTCTAAACTCACCTAGGTCTCCAGCTTGCCGACTACAGATGTGTGGACTTCTCAGCCTCCATAGTTGTATGAGCCAATTTCTTATAATTTCTCCTTCTCTCTCTCCCTCTCTCTCTCTCTCTCTCTCTCTCTCATTCTCTTCCTTTGGAGAGCCCCAGTACAGATTTTGGTCCTGAGAGTGATTATAGAAGAACAGAATGTTAAGGATGAATTTTCTAAATTGTTTCTGGTATTCTGTAATTGCTCTCTAATCTGATTGAAGATGCTAATGACTCTATTTCCAATAGTTAAGAGAGCACTGAAATTCCATGATGTGAATAGTCAATAGAAATCCATAAAATATCTGCATTGGATACACCTAATCAACCACTTGTAAAAAGAAAGGATCTGAATGGCTGTGTATCTGATACTTTTGAACATTTTTGAAAAACTAATATAATGAGATTGCTGGTTGCTTCTAATGTTGCTGGACAAAGTGATGAAAGAAAAGAATGAGCTCAGGGATTTGAATTCCCAGCTCAAGCACCACATAAATGACCAATGTGTGCCCTGAAGGAAACCTTTGTCTCCTGTAGCCTGGGGGCTGAGATTGCTAAAAATCAAACATAAAATCTTATCCTGTAACTGGCTGAATTACAATACCAGTTGAATACCCAGCCTCATAGAGGCTTTGTCTTCTGTTACAGTGAGACCATTGATTAAGAAAGAATGCAATCCCATTCTGGCCAAGATGGAGGTGTAGGTGGACACACTGTGCCTCCTTGCACAACCAAAATTAAGGACAACAAAGATTTAGAAACGAGAAAACAACCAGAACTAACAGAAAATTGAACTGTACAGAAGTACGACAACCATTCATCCAGACCAGTAAAGAGGGGTGGAGTCACCGCAGGAAAATTTGGAGGTTGGTGGACCTGGGACCTGGTGGACCCAGGCATGCAGGTGGCGGCTAGCAAACCCGGGGTGCGGGGTGGCAATGGGCAGACCCTGTGAGACCCCACAAGGTAGCTGGCTGACCAGGCGGTCCCACAGTCTTGCGCAGATAATCCAGGCGAAACGGGGAGCGAGAGACCTTGCAACCCAGGGCCCCAGTACCGGGAAATAAAACCTAAAAATACCAATCGAAAACACTTGTGGGGATTGAGGTGCCAGAGAGACTCCCAGCCTCACAGGAGAGTTTGTTGGAGAGACCCACAGAGTCCTAGAATGTACACAAGCCCACCCACATGGAAATCAGCACCAGAAGGGCCCAATTTGCTTGCGCCACGGAAAGTGGCGGAAGGGACTGAAATACAAGATAGAGCAGAGCAAGCACCATTGTTCCCTCCCGGACCCCACCCCCACATACAGCATCACAACCCAGCGACTGGGCTTCCCCACCCTGGGGAATACCTAAGGCTCCACCCCTCACTACATAACAGCTGTGACCAGACCAAAAAAACCCCCCCAAAACCCAAAAATGGCTCAAACGAGAGAACAGATCAAAGCCCCAGAGCCAATTCATCTAAGCGACCAAGAGATAGACAACCTATCAGATGCACAGTTCAAAGCCCTGGTGATCAGGATCCTCACAGAACTGGTTGATTTTGGTTGCAAATTAGATGAACAAATGAAGGCTACACTAAGTGAAATGAAGGACAATGCACAGGGAATTAATAGTGATGGGAGGAAAACTGGGACTCAAATCAATGGAGTGGACCAGAAGGAAGAAAGAAACAACCAAACAGAAAACAAGGAAGAAACAAGAATTCAAAAAAGTGAGGAGAGGCTTAGGAACCTCCAGGACATCATTAAACGTCCCAACATCTGAATTATAGGGGTACCAGAAGGGGAAGAGGAAGAGCAACAAGTGGAAAACTTATTTGAACAAATACTAAAGGAGAACTTCCCCAATCTGGCAAAGAAAATAGACTTCCAGGAAGTCCAGGAAGCTCAGAGAGTCCCAAAGAAGTTGGATTGGAGGAGAAACACACCAAGGCACATTATAATTACATTACTCAAGAGTAAAATGAAGGAGAGAATTCTAGAAGCAGCAAGGGATAAGGGGACAGTCACCTACAAAGGAGTTTCTATCAGACTGTCAGCTGATTTCTCAAAGAGACCTTACAGGCAAGAAGGGGCTAGAAAGAAGTGTTTGAAGTCTTGAAAGTCAAGGACCTACATCCAAGATTGCTCTATCCAGCAAAGCTGTCATTTAGAATGGAAGGAAAGATAAAGTGCTTCTCAGATAAGGTCGGGTTAAAGGAGTTCATCATCATGAAGCCCTCATTATATGAAATGTTAAAGGGACTTATCTAAGAAAAAGAAGATAAAACATATGACAGTAAAAGGACAGCAAACTCACAGATATTAACAACCACACCTAAAACAAAAAGCAAACTAAGCAAATGACTGGAACAGGAACAGAACCCCAGAAATGGAGATCACATGGAGGGTCAGCAACAGGGGAGTGGGAGGAGGGGTGAGGGGGAAAAGGTACAGAGAATAAGTAGCATAGGGGGTGGGTAGAAAATAGACAGAGGGAGGGCAAGAATAGTATGGGAAATGTAGAAGCTAAAGAACTTATGACACATGGACATGAACTAAAGGGGGGAATGTGGGTGGGTGGGGGTGTTAAGGGTGGAGGGGAATGAAGGAGGGGAAATGGGACAACTATAATAGCATAATCAATAAAATATATTTTAAAAAAAGAAAGGAAGAATGGAATCCCGTAAGCTGAAATAAGGAAGACCCTGGAAAAGCTGGGCAAGCTGAGCTCCTAAATTCTGATGAATCTTCTTTGCCAGTGGAAGTGGCCTCCCCCAGTAGAACAAGCCTCCCCACCCCCATTGGTAGCAATCCTTCCACCTCCTACCAGACTGAGAGGGAATTAACCCTACTTGTCTGAGGAAATTAATGGCTTCCCCCTAAGGCTGTTGCCTCCCATGACAATGCTAATTATCTTCAGGACCCACCACTCACCACTGTTTTTGCTTTTCGATTTACAAGTAGACTCAAATTCCAGCAGGCCCATACAGGTGAGGTAGAAATCTCAGTACAATCTATGAGGAAGTGTGCTATGTTCCCAAAGCACTACTTAAGTTTTATAATTTATATGAACAGAAATCCAGGCAACATGTATAAGAATGGAAATTAAGGGTGGAAGATCATGGTGGAAGGTACATAAAGTTGAATCAGGCCAAATTTATCAATGTCTGGCATATTATAGGCCCCTGAGAAGGGAAGGCTGCAACATCTGTTACACCGTCAGTCTCCAGAGTAAATCCATGAATCTGGTTCAAAGAGCCCAACTTCTCATTTTCTCTCACTGTTCATATCCTTCCTTGTCTCTCACAGCTTGTAAGTATCCCTCCTTAAACAGGAAGGGGGTTTGAAAAGTACAGTTAGGGGAAATTTGTTCTTTATTCAACAACGGGTTGTTACGGAAGAAACGACTCAACACGCAGTTGGATGGCGGAGCACGACCCTTTATTAACGTGCACGGGCCCAGAGGAGTACAGACCCCAAATTCTGATCCCCGAGCCTTGGCTGAGCAGGGCTTTTATTGCTTTCTGGACACCCCTCCCTACGTAGCAAAAGCAGGAGGTACAGAAGCTCATGTGAAAAATAACTCTAGCCTTGAGGTGTCCTTATCTGAAGCTGGGTGCTCTGGAGCCAAAGTGGGAGTTAGCTGCTATGTGCAGATGGGAGTTAGCCTTGAGGAATCATAATCTGAAGCTGAGTGTACAAAGACCGAAACAAAAATTATGACTGCCTGGCTGAAATCCAACAGCTGGCTGGCAGCTTCTAAGTAACCTAAACAAACTCTTTCCTAGTTCCCGGTCCCTCCTCTGGGCTACCTAACCTAGCTGACTTTTCCTCTACAGGGTGAGGATGAGGTACTCAGTAAATTGTTGGATTTTTCCTTCTTTTTGTTATAATCATTTTTCAATATTTACCTTTTCTTTTTGTGTCTAGCTATTTCTTCTTCTTTAGCTATTCGTTATCCCCTAATTCCAGTAAACACACACACCCCATGACTTATAGATCAAGACCAATGCCCTAATCCTTTACTCTACAGTCCATTACCAAGGTGCTCCAAGGTATTTAATTTCCTTCTTTCATGGTCTCATATTTAAATTTATTCCTTGTATTTCATCAAAGCTTATAGAAGCTCTGTTCACCCACTTGTCCTTATACGTTTTAGGGCCCTTCCCCAAGATGTGACATGAGAATGCAACCTTTCTTTCATCATGTCAGTTTCCCAGGTGATCTCAGAGACTTAAGGACTTTTCCTGGCCCTATGCTCACAGACATGGAATTTCTTCAAGTATATGGATGTATTGGATCTGTGATTAAATACATTACTTACCATTCTTAAAACATCTTACTGTTTGGTTTTTCTTCAGCGAATGTTCATTCCGACAAAGCCTATTGAAATTTAACAATAGCATTGTGCTAGATGTTGTGGATATAAAATGAATAAATCACTTACTTCAGCCTAGGAGGAGCTCATAGTGTGGAAAGCAAACGCAGCATGTAAACATGTATATTGCAATGTGATGCGAAGCAAAATGAACTTCCTTTGGAGGAGCTGGTAAAAGGTCTCACAGGGTGTGACATTAAAAAAAAAGATTTTATTTATTTATTTTTAGAGAGAGAAGGGAGGGAGAAAGGGAGAGAAACATCAATGTGCGAGAGATTCATTGCAGGCCCCCAAACCAGTACCTGGCCCGCAACCAAGGCATGTACCCTGACTGTGAATGTACCGGCTGGTTCAGAGGCCAGAGCTTAATCCACTAAGCCACACCAGCCAGGGAGAAGTGATATTTATAATAGTCTTGAAACCTAAGTACGAGTTTGCCAATCAGAGGACAGGGTGAGTGTGGGTAAGGGCAGAATAGCGCATCTGAGTAAAAATATCAAGCGTGCAGAGCCTTTAAAAAAATTGAGGACGATACTGACATGTTTGGGGATGTCTGATGGCTTCAGGGTGGTTGGATGTGTGTTGGATTGAATGGCAGGGATCAAATTGAGGTTTGTGTAGAGAGGATTGAATTCTATTCCATAGGCAAGTAGAGAGAGAGGAAATTGCTTAAGAAAAGGAGTTTAACAATCAGGATTTTCTGTTACACTACTATTTTCACTAACCTAAGTACCCAAACTCCGGGTTTTGAAGTCTGAAAGGGTGTGTGCTCTGCTTGCTTAATTAGATAGCCGTGCTCAGGAGAGCCTCTCAGGTGAGACACTGCTTTCCTCCACCTCCCACCCCCAGCCCCGGCCCCCAGGTCTAGAAACAGCCTGTTTTCAGTATACCCAGGGTTACTCAGTCTGATCCCAGTGCCCACCTGTGCTACTTTACTTACTGTTTACTACTCAACACTGTCCTCCAAATGATGTCTCTCCTTGGCCGCGGTTGGATATAAACTTTGTCTCTCAACCACACTTTTCTATTTAGACACTTTCTTTCGACCTAGTCTTCAAGGGTTTTGCTGATGTTTTGGTCCATCCCACCCTACGTCTTAAATAAACATTCCGACACAGGCGGCACCGGTAGCCACGCCCGCGCAAAAAGTTGCGGATCCAGGAAGTTTGTCTGTACCAGCGAGCCGTATTGACGGTGGTAGCACGCAAGCGCACATGCCGGCTCTCAGAAGCGTGTTCCTCTTTCCGGCTTCCTGGTAGGTGGGTGCGGGCGCTTTGCTCTCTGCCTCTCACTGCGGCTTGTATTTTGCTTCGGCCGCTCGCCTCGCAGTCTGCCAGCTCCCGGAGCCGCTGCTGTGGGTCGCACGGCTCCACCGGCGACAGACCTATGGCAGAGCGTGGGGAACTTGACCTGACCGGCGCCAAACAGAACACCGGAGTGTGGCTGGTCAAGGTAATGTTGGCGCGGCTGTCGCTTGCGGTCCTCCTACTTTAAGTAGTTTAAGTTTCTTGAGACCGCCGTATTTCGCGTACCTTTTAAAGTTCCTCATGGTCATCTTCACATATCTTGAGTTGTATGACTCATTGTTATGCACTTTTGCAGACGAGGGAACTAGCTTAGGGAACAGCAATATCTTTCAGCCAAAGTCCCAACCTGCCTGGAATAGATTTCCATTCTCAACGACCTGGTTTTTCTGGAGCCCTTTCATGGCCTCGATTCGAGCGGTGCATTATACCCTAGACTGAAGAATTTCTGCATTTTCTGATGGTGAAACGGATTTAAGTCATGAGCCTGTAAAGGAAGTTGAGTGTGTGCTTCCTGTGTATATTTTTCTCGGCCAGAAAGTAGAACTGATCTCTGCATACCCTTAAATGCTTTCTTGGGTTGGTGATCCTTAATGGAGTCCTCAGGACACCTGAGAAAGCTCTGAGTTCACGGAATAAGAGGCCATTGGGTTGGAATGTTGTTTTAGATCAGGGTCTCCTGAAACAGATCGTCAAAAAAAGGTTTTGTGTTTTTTTTTTTTTTTTTTTTGTAAATACAGTCATTAGACATTAATGAACTTTTTCATATAGGTGCGTGTTCTTAATGAGAGTTTCATAAGATATTTATGTATGTTTAAAATGTGATTATGAGTCTTCGAACCTCAAGCAGAATGGTTTGTTAAACTTAAAACTTTTTATCACATGGCTACGTTATCAAGTAAATCTGAGAGGTCCTTCCAGTTCACCTTTCTAAAGTAGCTGCCCTATCATCTTTCCCTAACATGTCGAACCTGTGTTGTACTGTTCTTCAAAACCCTTTTCACAGTCTGAAGTGATTCTATATTTGTGGGTTCATTGTTGGTTACCTCCGTTTCCCTAGTGCTTGCACGTATACATTCTCACACACGCAGTCATATTACATGAACATAGTACCCTTGCCTGTCACACCCGGAGTTATGTTTGGCACATGGTAATTGCTGAAGATAGGTGATGAATGAATGAATGAAGTCTTACTCTTCAACCCTAGCCTTAGTCTCTGGCACTCATTTGACTTATCACAGTAATGTCAGTATGAATTAAAAAAGATAGAGTAAGTGAACATTTCTTTCTCCATGCTAAATGGAGGAGAAACATTAAGGAGATCTCCTTTATAGACTTAAAGAAAGAGCTTGAAAAAATGATGGAACTTGAGATGATGCATTTATGATTGGAGCACAGTAAATGCTCAGTAAATGTTTACCTTAACAGAATTTGGATGGGTGGACAGAGGCATAGCATAATATGCTATGGAACTGAAATGCAAGACTTCAATGCATACTAACATGATGTCTCTTGGAAAATAAAGAGATTATTATGCCTAGAGCAGAGGGTCCGTGTAAAAAAAGGTTGGGAACATGAACTCTTCTTTGTATCTGACTCAAGACTGAAAAAGTGTAAAGGTATATGATGATTTAGCGTTCACACTACTTCCTATAAGAAATGGGTTAAGGTACACAGTAGGGATCCAACATGTATTTTCTTAGCCATTTTGAGAATTATAACCCTTCTAATTGCATATATCTAGTTACAGACACAATATCTTGTATTGGTTACATAGATGTGGGAACCAGAGGGTCTGAATTTGAATCCTGGCTCCATCATTTGCTGATTATATAACCTTGGCTAAATTATGTAGTCCCTGGGTGCCTCAGATCCATCATCTGTCATATGGGGTGATCAACAGTACATACCTTGTAGAGATGTGAGGATTAAATGTGTAAGTATGGAAAGTGCTTGTAACAGTGTTAGGAAAGTAGTATTGCATAAATGTTAGCTATTATGTTTAATATTTTCATTTCATTTGATTTTTCATATTGGTCAGAGTTTATTATTATACATAATAAAACTTAACTTTTGAAATCATCTTAAAGTCAAATGTCCTAAATAATATTATGTCAGAGTGTTATACTCTGAGAAGTCTTTTCTGGTAGCCTTTCTTATCTTTGAACTTTTATTGGACTTATTTGGGAACATAAGTTAATACTTTTTTCTTGTTATTTGATTCATGTTATTTTTGTGTCACAAACTTCATTGGCTTCAAGCTCTTTGAGAGCAAAAGGCATTTCTTACTTATCTTAGTGTCATTACAGTGCAAAACATATAATGAGTTTGATATTAATGATTACTTATTACAAGCAGAAAGTAAAACAGAAGCAGTATATCATTTTATGTTTAAAAAGATTTGTTAGTATCCAGAACATAGTCTTATTAATTTTTTACTTTGTGTTAGGTTCCTAAATATTTGTCACAGCAATGGGCTAAAGCCCCTGGAAGAGGTGAAGTTGGGAAGCTGCGGATTGCAAAGTAAGTTATTTGTATGTTTTTGATATTTTGAAATGTTTGTAAAAAATTTTTTAAGTGTTTTTTACATGGGAGTTTTTCAGAAATTTTTGGAGTCTTTTTCAGAAAATTTACCCGAAAAATTAGAGGTAATAATCATGTCAAACCTAGTCAAGAGATGGTTAGATGCTTTGTAGGGAGTCATCTGTGCACATGTGTGTACACAGATGGACACTCTCACACTGGCACTGCCCCCCTTCTGACAGGTGTAAATATGAGATCAAATTTATTGGTAAAACTTATTGGCAGTGAAGCAGAGTATGTAGCTCCCTCCTTCCTCTCCACATCTTGTGAGGAGGTATACTGGGGTTATCAAAACTGGATGTATCAAGTGCTTCAGTAGGATTTTGCCCTTGTGCCACTATTGAAAGTGGGTAGGGAAAACCTGGTAAACAATGTAACAGTGTATTTACCTGATGAGGGAAATGGCCTTCTTACAAAGGGAATCCTCCAAAATTCAGCCTGTGTTAGCCAGAGGGTTTGTGTTTCACTCTTACCCATTTACTTTTTAAAAAATTTTATTTCTAATGACTGAAACAAAAAAGATCTAAAATCACAGCTACTGGAAGAATTGTTTGTTCTTGCCGGTCTTGTACTCTCTTTGAACTTGACCTTGGCCTCCCCTCGGGCCTTGCTGTTTCAGAGCAGGGATAACAGTTTTGTCCAGGGGGATTACCCACACAGTACCTTGTGGATATGAGGTGATCGTAGTTATAAACTTTCACAAAAGACTTGATCTTTGCCCTCTTGACAATTTCTTCTTACCCATGGCAGCTATCTCTTTGTGGGGATAGTGGTCAATTCCAGACACCGCAGTATGGTTGTAAGCGCAGCCTGAGGTGCCATCATCAGTGTCCTTCATGATGACTGCTTTGCGTCCAGAGTAGCATCCAGCCAGGACCAGCACCACCTTCCAGGGTTTCATAAACTTGCCCATTTCCATAGTGGCCACTCGGCCTAGAGCAGAAAGGTTCTATCCATTCTTTCCTAATCCAACTCTTAACACAATTTCCATGCCTGCCACTTCATTAGATAGCTCTTATCTGCCACTATTGTCCTCTTCTTTGTCAAGCTTTGCTTTAAAACAAATGACCAAAAAATTCAGTGGCTTAGAACAAAAACCATTTTATTTGCTTATAATTCTGTGGGGCAGTTCTGGTTGGGGCTGACCAGGCTGGTCTTTCTGGCTAGAATGGGCCTACTCATGTGTCTAGTGGTTGGCTTGCTATCAACTGGGGTAGTAGTCACATGTATTTCATTTCTAGCGTGCTTATTCACATGATGGTGAAAGAATTCCTAGTAACGAAAGAGAGGGGAAACCCCAACGCACAAGCACTTTACAAAGCTGTTTTTGGATCTGGTTTGCCAAGAGTCTATTGACCAATGCAACTTGCATAGCCAAGCCCAACTTCAGAGGTGGATCAGTAGACTCCACCTCTTGGTGGGAGTCACTGCAAATAATTTATGGTCCATTTTTGCAGTCTACCACATCCATGTTCCTAAATCGAACAGTCAACTAGCAGCTCTCTTGATCCACTTCAACAGAATTTAACATACTGATCACTTCTTATCCCCAAACCCTTTTTTCCACTGCACTTCCAGGACATCATTCTCTTGACCACTGGCTATTCCTTCTCAGTCTCTATTGCTGGTTCCTTCTCATCTTCTCACTTAGGGTTCAGTTTTTAATTTTTTTCGTCTCTCTATTTAGGGTTGCATAACCCTAGGGTTCAGTTTTAGTTCTTTTCTTCTCTCTATTTGACTGGTTATTTAGGTGGTCTTATTTGGTCTCAGGTCATATGAGGTGTGTTTAAAGATATATTTCAAGTATGGCTTCTGTCCTAATCTCCAAGACTCATATATCTGACACCCTCTGTGATCTTTCCCCTTGGATGTTTTAGAGCATTTCAAACTTAATAATCACTTTTCCTTTCTTCCTTCTCTTTGGATCACTCTTCCTTTAGATATCCCTATGGATAATATTAGCTCAGCCAGGCCTTTACTAATTATCCTATATAAAATAGCACCTAGTACTCTGTTCTCCTTATTCTCTTCTTTCCCTCTGTAGAACTTACCACCATTCTTTCATTCAGCTTCTATAGTGCCCATCTGACATACTGTATTTTTGTTCGTATGTTGTTCATCTGTCCTATTAGAGTGGAAGCTCCGCAGCGTCAGGATTTTGGTCTTACTGACTGCTGTATCTCCAGAGTCTAGAACAGTGCAGTAGACACTTAGTAATGATTGTTGAATCCATAAATGAAAACTATGACAAAAGCTATGACAAATTTATAATAGCTATTTTATTCTTTAGTTTCAAAAGTGAGATAGTTAGAAAATTAGAATGTGAACATTTTTAAAGCATAAATTTTTCTTCCTTCTTCTCCCAATGTATAGAACCTAGATCTCTTTTTCCCTAAAATACCCACTGTCTCTGTGCAAGGTTTATACTTGTTTTGGAGGGGTGTCATTTTAAAATTAAACACATCTTTTACATCAGCATCCTGCTTCAGAAATCTTCCAGTTTTTAAAACCTTTAGTACATAGTTTATTTTACTGACAGTCATGCAGTCTGTACTAATATGGCTTATCTCAAACTTAATTATTAGCTTTGTTTCTAAGCAATTTAACATTCAATTTCCTATGTGGGCTCAGTAATAGTAAAACATAGGCAAACAAAAAATAAGATATAATTTTTCTGTTAAAAAATGACTAAGTTTAGAACAATGTTATACTATTTTAGGTTGATACAAACCTTGAAGGGCAGTCAGGTACCATATATGTATATATATACATACATATTGCTGCTCAGAGCAAAGTAGAATAAAAATTCCACTGTTTTCTCTGCCAGTTAGCTCACAATCCAAGCGTTATGTTCAGTTTTTGATGCTGTCCTTATAGAAAGGCAAACTGATACAACAGAATGGGACTGGGATAATGAGAAGGCTAGAAATATTAATGATGAAATATCATGCTTTTGACCCAGCAGTTTCTAGGAACTTATCTCGTGGAAGTTACAAGTTAGTGATGGCACAGGTTGAAAGGTTGGTATATAAGGACATTCATTTCAACATTGTTACAGAAAAAAATTAGTAACATTCTCAAATTCCTTACTAAGGGGCTAAGTAGACTGGGCACATTTTACAATTATTTAATACTTTTAAAACAATCTCAAGTTGCAAAAATGTTGGAGGAATTGTGTAAAGAACTTTTTTACTACATCAAGGACATCCTCCAATGTAATCACAGTACACCCCTCCAAATCAGAAGATTAACATCAGCTTGTACTACTACTTAATCCTAGACTTTAGTCAAGATTTGTCAGTTGTCTCCATAATGTGTCATAGCAAGAGAATCCAGTCCACAAGCTCGTGTTGTGTTCTGTTGTCAGGTCTCTTTAGTTTTCTTAAATCTAGAACATTTGGACATTTTTCTTTGACTTATATACTGTATAAATGTCAATACTCTTGAGTTTGCCTGATATTTTTTCATGATTAGATCAGGTTATTCATCTTTGGCAAGAATATCAGAAAGATGAAGCTGGGTTCTTAGTTTTTCTTTTCTTTTGTAATTTTTTAATACATTTTATTGGTTATGCTATACAGTTGTCCCATTTTCCCCCCTTTATTCCCCTCTGCCCTGTGCACCACCCCCACCTGCATTCCCCCACTTTAGTTCATGTCATTGGGTCATATATGTAAGTTCTTTGGCTTCTAAATTTCCTACTATTCTTAAACTCCCCCTGTCTATCTTCTACATATCTTTTATGCTACTTATTCTCTGTACCTTCCCCCATACCCTACCCACTACACTGCTGATAACCCTCTGTGTGATCTCCATTTCTGTGATTCTGTTCCTGTTCTAGCTGTTTACTTTGTTTTTGCTTTTGTTTTAGGTTCCGTTGCTAATAACTGTGAATTTGTTGTTATTTTAGTGTTCATATTTTTTATCTTCTTTTCCTTAGATAAATCCCTTTAACATTTCATATAATAAGGGCTTGGTGATAATGAACTCCTTGAACTTGGCCTTATCTGGGATGCACTTTATCTGCCCTTCCATTCTAAATGATAGCTTTGCTGTGTAGAGTAATCTTGGATGTAAATCCTTGCCTTTCATGACTTGGAATATTTCTTTCCAGCCCCTTCTTTCCTGTAAGGTTTCTTTTGAGAAATCAGCTCATAGTCTAATGGGAACTCCTCTGTAGGTAACTTTGTCCTTTCCTCTTGCTTCTTTTAGGATTCGCTCTTTATCTTTAATCTTGGGTAACTTAATGATGATGTGTCTTGGTGTGTTCCTTGTTGGGTCCAACTTCTTTGGGACTCTCTGGGCTTCCTGGACTTCCTGGAAGTCTATTTCCTTTGCCAGATTGGGGAAGTTCTCCTTCAGTATTTTCTCAAATAAGTTTTCAATTTCTTGGTCTTCCTCTTCTTCTGGCACCCCTATGATTTGGATGTTGGAATGTTTAAAGATGTCCTGGAGGTTCCAAGCCTCTCCTCATTTTTTAAAAATTCTTGTTTCTTCATTCTGTTCTGGTTGAATGTTTCTTTCTTCCTTCTGGTCCACACTGTTGATTTGAGTCTCGGTTTCCTTCTCAACACTGTTGGTTCCCTGTATATATCCCGTTATTTCACTTTTCATAGCCTTCATTTTTTCATCTAATTTGCGACCAAATTCAACCTGTTTTGTGAGCATCCTGATTACCAGTGTTTTGAACTGTGCATCTGATAGGTTGGCTCTCTCTTTGTCGCTTAGTTGTATTTTTTCTGGATCTTTGATCTGTTCTTTCATTTGGGCCTTTTTTTTTTTTTTTGTCTCAGAGTTCCTATTATGTAGTAAGGGGCGAAGCCTTAGGTGTTCACCAGGGTTGGTGTGTTGTGACGCTGTATGTGGGGGAGCGTCCCAGAGGGGACAGTGCTACTTGCTGATTCCCCGGTGGTTGGGCTTGTGTACATTCTAGGACCCTGTTGGTCTCTCTAATTAATTCTCCTGTAAGGCTGGGAGTTTCTCCCACTGCTGCCTCAACTCCCACTGGTGTTTTCAGTCAGAGGTTTTGAGGCTTTATTTCCCTGTGCCTGAACCTGGGTTGCATAGCCTGTGTCGCTCCCCAGTTGTTCCTCCCGGTTTATCTGCACACAAATGTGGGACTGCCCAGTCCGCTGCCTTGCCTGGTCCGCCAGCCACCACCTTGCTGAGAGTCCTCTCAGCCTGGCTGCCCATTTCCACCTCTTCTACTGGTCTGGATGAATGTTTCTTCTTTAACTCCTTGGTTGTCAGACTTCCATACAGTTTGATTTTCTGTCAGTTCTGCTTGTTTTTTTTAATTGATTATGCTATTGTAGTTGTCCCATTTTCCCCTCTTCACTCCCCTCTGCTCTGCACATCCCCTCCGTCTTGCACATACCCTCCCACCCATATCCCCCCATTTAGTTCATGTCCATGGGTCATACGTATAAGTTCTTTGGCTTCTACATTTCCTATACTATTCATAACCTCCCCTTGTCTATTTTCTACCTACCATCTACAGTACTTATTCTCTGTACCTTCCCCCCCTCCCTCCTTCTCCCACTCCCCTGTTGCTAACCCTCCATGTGATCTTCACTTCTGCGGTTCTCTTCCTATTCTAGTTGTTTGCTTACTTCGTTTTTGCTTTTGTTTTGGGTGTGGTTAATAATTGTGAGTTTGCTGTCATTTTACTACACACGTTTTTTATCTTCTTTTTTTTTTTAGATAAGTCCCTTTAACATTTCATGTAATAAGGGCTTGGTGATGATGAACTCCTTGAACTTGACCTTATCTGGGAAGCACTTTATCTGCCCTTCCATTCTAAATGACAGCTTTGCTGTGTAGAGTAATCTTGGATGTAAGTCCTTGACTTTCATGACTAGGAATACTTCTTTCCAACCCCTTCTTTCCTGTAAGGTCTCTTTTGAGAAATCATCTGATAGTCTGATGGGAACTCCTTTGTTGGTAACTGTCTCCTTTTCTCTTGCTGTTTCTAGGATTCTCTCCTTAATTTTAATCTTGTTGTAGTGTAATTATGATGTGCCTTGGTGTGTTCCTCCTTGGGTCCAACTTCTTTGGGACTCTCTGAGCTTCCTGGACTTCCTAGAAGTCTATTTCCTTTGCCAGATTGGGGAAGTTCTCTTTTATTATTTGTTTAAATAAGTTTTCCACTTGTTGCTCTTCTTCTTCCCCTTCTGGTATCCCTATAATTCAGATGTTGGGACGTTTAAAGATGTCCTGGAGGTTCCTAAGCCTCTCCTCATTTTTTTTAATTCTTGTTTCTTCATTCTATTCTGGTTGAATGTTTCTTTCTTCCTTCTGGTCTACACCACTGATTTGAGTCCCAGTTTCCTTCCTATAACTGTTGGTTCTCTGTACATTTTCCTTTATTTCACTTAGCACAGCCTTCATTTTTTCATCTAATTTGTGAGCAAAATCAACCAATTCTGTGAGCATCCTGATCACCAGTGTTTTGAACTGTGCATCTGATAGGTTGGCTCTCTCTTTGTTACTTAATTGTATTTTTTTGGAGCTTTGATCTGTTCTTTTATTTGGGCCATTTTTTTTTGTCTTGTCGTGCCTGTTGTGTACTAAGGGATGGAGCCTTAGGTATTCACCCAAGTGGGGTAACCCTCCTTTCTGTGTTATGCTGGGGTATTTGGGGGAGGGGTCTGAGAGGGAACAATGGCGCTTGCTCCACTTTCTGCCAGATTTCAGTCACTTCCCTTGCTTCCCACCAGCAAATCAGGCCCTTCTGGTGTTGATACCCATGTGGGTTGGTTTGTGTACATTCTAGGAGCTTGTGCGTCTCTCCAAAGAACTCTCTTGTGAGGCCGGGAGTTTCTCCTGCTGCCTCCTCAACTCCTACAGGTGTTTTCAATCAGTAGTTTTAGGCTTTATTTCCCCATGCTGGGGCCCTGGGTTGCATAGACTGTCCAGTTCCCCAGTTATTTCCTCTGGTATATCTGCACAAATGTGGGTCCGCAGCTGCCACCTTGCCACTTAGCTGCAGCCTTGTGCACCCCACCACACAATCCGCTGCCTGGGTCCACTAGCCACCTCCTTGCTTGCCCTGGTCCTCCAGCCGCCGCCTTGCTGTGAGTCCTTTCTGCCCGGCTGCCTGTCTCTGCCCCTCCTACCAGTCTGGATGAGTGAGTCTTTTTTTACTCCTTGGTTGTTGGACTTCCATATAATTTGATTTTTTTCTGTCAGTTCTGTTGTTTTTTGTGTTTAAATTGTTGTTGTACTTCTTTTGGTTGTGCGAGGAGGTACAGTGTGTCTACCTATGCCTCCATATTAGCTGGAAGTCATGGGTTCTTAGTTTTTCCAGCAAAGTTTCCATGTTTCCATTTTTATCCCATTATTGGTAGTTGTAACTTTGGTCACTTGATAAGGTATATCCTGTAAGCTTTTTCACTCTAAATGTTCTCTTTTCGCCTTTGTAAATATTAAGTGTTCTGTGGGGTGGTACTTTGAGACTATGCAAATATTTTATTCACCATCAGATTTTTTACTTCATTCATTTATTTATTATTGTTAGCATGAACTCATGGATTCCAGTTTTATTTAATGGGTCACAATTTGTTACCATCATCATTGGTCAAGTTGTCCAAAATTTAGCCAGTGGAAGCTTCTTCTAGCTGGCTCCTATGCTTTCCTGCCCTTTTTAGTTGTGGTAAAAAAATTATAAATATATATATAAATATTTAGCATCTTAACCATTTTTTTAATCCTCACCCAAGGATATTGGGATGTTTATTGATTTTTAGACAGAGAAGGAGGGAGGGAGAGAGAGAGAGTCAGACAGACAGACAGACATTGATTTGAGAGAGAAACATGATTGGTTGCCTCTTGTACGCATCCCACCTGGGGATTGAACCCACAGCCTAGGTATGTGCTCTGACCGGGAATTGAACCTGCAACCTTTCAGTGTATGGGACGATGCTCCAACCAACTGAACCACCCAGGCTGGGCCCATTTTGAAGTAAATAGTTGAGTAGTGTAAGTCCTGTGGCTGTTTGACATGTTCTCACTATTGTTTGAGCACCTTTTGTCGTAGACAGATATTTTAGATTCATCTGTACATTTCTGAGCCCTGGTGTCATTCATTGTTGCAGGGAGCTCTGGTTCCTTGTAGAAACTAAGATCTGGATACTACAAGTGCTCATTCTGCTCTCAGGCCCTCTCAGTGGGTAGGGCTGGGGAGTGTTTTTACACACACACCTTTAGATTTCTATTTATTTCTATATCTACATGTATTGAATATCATGAAGTTATATCATTATACCAGTCCAACACTACTGGGTATGTTCACTTTTCTCCCTTTTCATATTTGTATGTCTTTTCTGAAAGTGAGAAGCTTGATTCCTATTATCTTTAATATGTTCACTTACTTGTTCAGGCCTCTTCTTGTTTGTTCAAACCTCTCTTCCACTACCAATGTGTGAAGGCTCTCTTCACCCTGCTTGGGTGCTATATTGCCCCCCTCATTAGGCTGCTGCTTTTGCTGTCCTGCACAGGGATGCTGTCAGTGCAGTCAGTCTTCTGCCCACTGTTCTGAGTTTGCACTCGCCTCAGAGACATTCCCTCTGCCTTTTAACCTCTCTAGGGCTCTTAACAGCCTACTTCTGGTTATCCTCCCATGTGGATGCACTCACCCTTCTAGCTTCTGACACACTTCTTGTTGAGCCGTTCTGATTTTATGTGGGTGCCGTCCTTACCCTACTAAGCTCTGACACCTTGCTCCAGGCTTTCTCCTCTACCCAAGGCACTTCCTTTCTACCCTACGTGGGCTGTGACTACCCTGCCCAACCCACTCTGGAAATACATGCCTTGCATGGCCTCACCTCATGGTTTTTCAGCTGAGTTGTCCAAGAAGAGGATGTATTAATAGGAATTTAAAACAAAACCAAACCTCCCCGTCACACAGTTAAAGATTTGGTATTATTTGCTTGATTTTCTTAATCTGGAAAAGAAGGTGCTTAGTGAAAAGTCTGGCTCCGATGGTGTCAAATCTAAGAAGTATTTAAAAAGTGTAAGAGAAAGGAAAGACAAAAAGGCAAGAGGAATAAGGCTGGAGTCTAAAGAACTAGCTGTGGGGTATTGAGAAATGGACTCGTGATGATGGAGAAACTGCACAGCATTATGGCGTGAAAGAATGGGCCTGATATTTACTTCAGTCATTTCTGAAGCTATTACTGTATTTAAGTAGTTGATGTTTATCATTTTAACCACAGGGAGTCATGGAAAGGGTGTATTTTAGTTGCAGTGTAGAAGGTCATATGTGCTTCATATATTCACACACCAAGACAAAAGAATATGTAATCCTTTTAAAATAAGTTTGAAGTTTTCAAGGATTAATTTTTATTCTAGAAAATTAACTCATCCAGAGTTCATTAGTCCCTTACCATTTTAGCTAAGATGCCATTATAATTTTATTTTTATGTATGGAAATGAAGTCCTTCCATCAAGTGTTTCCTGATTTTATCTGGGTGATTTTCTAGTCACCCCAACTAGAAATGTCAGCATGATCTTTAATCCATCCTTTTCTCTTGCTGCTCACTTCAGTCACTTTCTCTTCTGTCATTTCTGACAGTTTAATAGTTTAAACACCCTGCCATATACTCCTTCTTGTATTCTACCATTACCTGGTTCAGGCTTTCCTTACTTTTTATGTGGGTTTTTGCATTAGCCTCAATTCAGTTCAGTAAATATTATGCAAGTACTTTCTGCATCTTTGCCTTTGCCTGCAGTGCCTCTATCTTGAAGGTAGCTAAATTAAATGCCTCCAGAAGCCAAGTTCAGGAGTGATACAGAAGGGACTATAGTGAATTCAGTGCCTGCCTATGTGTGTTTGTCAAGGGGATTGTCATGCTGAATTGGGGCGCATCGTTGCAAAACCTTTCAAATCTTTATTAAAATTTAATCTCATTTTATAATCACGGATATAGCTTTTATGGCTTCTGCTGGGTGGGTACAGGGACCTTACACTTAGTACTCTACATATAGTAAGCATTTAATGCATTTTTAAAAAATTAGACACAAAATAGACAGGGGGAGGTTAAGAATATTATAGGAGATGGAGAAGCCAAAGAACTTAATATGTACAATCCATGAATGTGATCTAAGGATATGAACTTCCCCTCAATGCTGGAAGGAGGGGGTGGTGCAGGCGGAGGGGTAAAAGGAGGGGAAAAATGGTACAACTGTAATAGCATAATCAATAAAATAGACTTAAAAATTAAAAAATAAATATCAGGCTGTTATATAAGGTGTGCATTGATTCCAATTGTAAAAAAAAAAACACATTTAAAAACATGTAATTCAAATATATAGAAATAGTCTGGAAGGGTATTTACTGTACCAAGATGTTAACAGTGGAATTATGGCTATTTTAAAACTTATTTTGGCTTGTCGGTGTATTTATGTGTGGACGTATATTGTTTTTAGAGTGTAGACAAATTGTTTATAATTTTAAAATATTGTTAAATTTAATTTTGGTCTTTAAGATTTTGTTAGGTAAAGGAAACATCTTCAGTTAGACAAATAGTAAAATTTGCTGAAATGCTGTATATCTGTATTAAATATGTATTCACATGCTGCTGAATGCTAAAAATGCTCAGAAATAAAGATAAGAATTGTAATAAAGTCATTATTTGGATAAAATAACATTAGGACAGTTTGTAATAGTATTAAGTGATACAAACTTAAAATACTCATATGGGATTAATGTGATTTTTGTTTCTCCTATAGGATTACAAATAGGGTAGTTGAAGAGAGCCAAAGATAAATATTAAGCTCTTTAAATATAATACTTTATATAAAAATGCAGTAGTGTTATTTCTTTTAATAGCATAAAGTTTAAGAAAAAAACATGAAATGTAAATAATTAAAATTTCCTTCTTTTCTCCTTTTAAGGAATCAAGGAAGGACCGAGGTAAGATTATTTCTATTTAGATTTCATTTAAAACATGAGATTATTTTACTGTGTGTTAGTAATGGTAAAGAGAGGGTGCTGTTTGTATTCTGGAAAACTCCATGTCAAACTAGTAGCTAATGGTCAGGAACACACTATTATAAACGCCATTCTTGTGTGCATGAATGGATTCCTTTCTAGTTGTTCATTTTTAGCATTCTACTTTGACCTAAAATATACCCTCTCTCAGTACTTATGAAACTTAGTATTACCTCAGTGATATTTTAACATTGTTTCAGTGTGGCAGAGACATTTAATTTAGATTTTTGAGGGCTTTAGATTAGACCCATTAAGTCCAGCACATAATTTGAAGTACCTATCACACAGTAGAGAGATATTTAATAAATACTTCCTAATCTTCCTTTGTGGTTAGGAGATCAGTAATTTATGTTTATAAATCTCTTCAATGTAAAATTTTATATTCTTTTGGGGAGATCTGTTGTATAGTAAAAATTATTTTGAAAGAATGCCTACTATGTCTTTTTATTCTAAATCTCAATATTGAGTATCGTTAAAATATTTAGTTGTATTTATTAAAATATTCAAAAATAAAAGAGCACCATGTACTCATGCAGTAGTCATTAAGACCTAAAAAAGAAATATATCTTCTGCTTATGGTAATGTTTAAGCTGTCTAAGTAGCTTACTTTTCTCCCTTCCAGTACAATTGCTTTCTTAATACTCCTAAAGTATTCATTCATTCAGCAAATACTATTTTCTTTCTACGTGCCAGGCATTTTCTAGGAGATAGATACATATATAGGATTGGCAAAAAAAGCTGTTGAGTATTTTCTGTAACATAAAAGACATATTTTCATTTTCACCAATAACTATTGATTTGGATATTTTGAGTATGTTGTCTGTCTTCTGTGTGGTATAACATCAATTGTTCTTAATTAATGTCTCAGTTTGATTGTTATCAACTTCAACCAGTCTACCGGACTATAGAGTGTCTTCCAGCGAGAAATCTCTAGCATGAAATTTCACAAACCACTTTTGACACATTCAGTCAGTCACACACCTTCTCCATGCATGGCACAAATCTTTTTTGGGGAATTCCATTTGTGTTTTTAGCTTTCTTGAAATAATAAAGCATAATATGCCAAAATGTTGCATATTGTTTTCCATCTTCAGTATTAAAATGACAACACAAAAATTCACCAATTTTGGTAAGTTTTTTTAAAATGCATGCTGATATGACAGCTGTCACAATACAATCTAACAAAATTGTTTTGAATGAAGTTGAAGACAGCTAAGTGCTACTAGAACCATCTTATGAGGAAAAAACCAAACAAACTTTTTGGCCAACCCAATACACACATGCGTGCATATATATATATATATATATATATATATATATATATTTCTTTATTTTTAAGGATATAAATATAACAAGAGATGGATTTTTGACCTTGAAGACCTTAGGGAGAAAAGTTGTGTCCCTATTTTGAAAATAGAATTTTGAAAATAGCTATAGATCAGAGAAAATATTTGAAAGCTATGTGTATTTGTAATAATAGATTAGCCCCATTATTCTGAAAATGGGAATAGAGTCTCTTTATAACTAAGTATTAAAGATTTTTGGCTAAAGTTTAAAAAATGCTTAAATGACTAGAAGAGATTCACATTTTTAAGAAGTTACTTGATTTATAATCAGAATTTTTGTACTTTTGAATATAAAAGTGTTGTAATAAACTCTGCCTAATGTGTCTATTAGGTGTCGTTTACTTTAAATGAGGATCTTGCAAATATTCATGATATTGGCGGAAAACCAGCTTCAGTCAGTGCCCCTAGAGAACATCCTTTTGTCTTGCAAAGTGTTGGAGGACAAACATTAACAGTATTTACTGAGAGCTCATCAGGTAAGTGAGAATAGAATTATTTAATGTGATTCCTGTGCATGTTGAATAGATTTTCTGTCTCAACATACATTCTAAAGTCATTACCAAGGCTGTTCATCTATTGTGGAATACCTCTGTTACTCATATCATACTGTTTCTCTTTACTGTGATTGATGAAATTTTGGCTGTTACTAGACGTGTTTAATTTCCATTTGGGGCATTAAGAAATAGAACAAAGCAGAGGGAAAAGTGTGGTGCATCAAGCTGTCTTCTAAGATGTTGAAGAAACCATATTCTGAGTTTTGCCTGTTTTGGTAAATTGATCTTCAGCAACTATAAGTTGTTTTTTAAAAAATGCTGCTTAATATTAGGGAATGTTTTAGTCTGAATTTCTGTTCTCGTGTGCTTTCGATACTAAAAGGGTCTGCATAATGCGAAGATGAACTTTTTTCAATTAGTATAGACTTCCAGGAAACGATGTAAAATATGGTTCAATTTTGCTTGTTTGATACAGATATTTTAACCATTCAGTAAATCAGGAGCAAGTGTTTCAGTTCGTGAATTAAATACAGAGGGAACGTTTTTGCATCATACGTATATGAATATGTTTATTTTCATCATTTCTTGTTTTATTTTTATTTTTTTACATTTTAATTGTTGTTCTTGCACAGTTTTCTGTCTTCTACTTGTTTCTTGGTTTTTAACCTTCACTGAATATAGAACTTTGCTATTAAAAAAATAGGCCACTTATTTTAGTGGAGCTAATTTCTCATATATGTAATTCAAAAAGGTTTCTGATGGTATAAATGAAAAGACCCATGATTTTGTTGTATTTTCACTAAGCATTAAGAAGAAAGCTGTAAAAATTCTAGTATGTTAAGAACATCATTGGTGTTCTGACCACTGTGGCTCAGTTGGTTGGACATCATCTCACAAAGTGAGAGGTTGTGGGTTTGTGTCCCAGTTAGGGCACGTGCCTGGGTTGTGGATGCAGTTCCTGGTTAGGGTGCGTGCGAGAGGCAAACGATAGGTGTTTCTCACATTGATGCTTCTCTTCCTTTCTCCCTCCTTTACACCTCTCTCTAAAAAAATAAATAAATAAATATAATCTTCTTTAAAAAAGTGTCATTGTTTAAAAAAAGGAATATGCTCAGATAAAGTTTTTGTGGTATCTTGAATTGCTAGTAACTGCCTATATTGAATTTTAAAAATTAGTCTCCCCCCTCTTTAGATGGTCAATTAGGTCAACTAGTCTTAATTGACCATCTAAAAAATGGTCAGTTAGAACTTTTTAGTCATGTGATTTAGTGTAAAAGAATTGTTTTATTGCATTATTCTGATGCTGTAATAATTTGTATTTGTAGTATTTGTAGTATTTGTAGAAAATGTTAAACACATACATTTTTTCCTGGAGAAGTTTCAGCCATTCAGCACATGTTTATTGTGTGGAACATTGTGCAGGGAATCTCAAATTTGTCTTGCTATTGATGGGATTTAGTAAGACCTATTGAACCTGTGAGGTTTTCTCTACTTTTGTGGTTATCGTGGAATGGAGGAGGCATGGAACCAAGATGGTAAAAAGAAGGCAAAGCCTTGAAGAAAATTTGAGGTAGGGGACCTTGAACTTCCCCTGTAGAAAAAGGTATCTTATTCCAAAATCTTTATATCTTATGTTGTTAGTTTTTCCAAAGCATGATTTAGTCCTACTACTTACACAAAAGAAAGTAATTTAGAAAACTAAGATTTTTAATCCTCCAAATTAATCTTCCATTTTTAATCTTGTAAATCCTTTAGTTAGTGTTGTACTCTTTTTGAACATTTTTGGTTCACATTTCTGGTTACAGTGTACTCCATAGTGAGTATGGCATTATAACAATTATCTTGGTAAGAATATGGAAAAGGATCAAGATTGTCATCCTTCTGGAGTTTGGACAATATGTCCTGCTTTGTAGAACTAATACAGCTCTAAATTGCTATTAGATGATATACAGTGTAAAGGATATTTTTGCTTCTTAATCTCATCATTTATGTTTTGAGTAGTTGTTCTTTGAGTCTCTATTTTTCTGTGCTTTAATTTTCTTATTAGTGAAATGGGGATAAGAATTATTTGCATTTATGTATAAATATATTTAAAACACATAGAACAGTACAGTATATAATAAATGCTCAGCTGTTATTACTAATACTAATATTAGATTTATTTTTAAACAATTTAGGGTTAAAGTTTAAGACGTGAGTTCATTTTATTTTATTTTTTAAAGAACTTATCTATTTTTATTGTTTTATGTTTTATTCATTAATTTTTTTATTTAGAGAAAGGGGAAGGGAGGGAGAAAGAGAGGGAGAAAAGCATCAAGCCATTGCCTCTCATATGCACCCTGATCAGGGACCGAACACACAGCTCAGGCAGTGCCCTGACCAGGAATCAAACCTGTGACCTTTTGTTTTGCAGACCATGCCCAACAAACTGAGCCACACTGGCCAGGGCATGTGCATGTTTTAGCTCTCTCTGTGTGTATATCACTTTATAAAAATTCAGTGAATAGAGATGTTTATGTTTAGTGTTTTTTGACTGGATGACCAAGAAAAAGCTATGGTGTTGTTATTAACAATTTGTTTTCTGAGGAGTCTTTTGTCCTTTGTTATTACTGCTGGTTAAGGCATCAGTTCTACAATTGGGTTACATGGCTCTGACTGCCATGATGCTTTTAAAATGCTAGGTATGTATGTGTATTTGCATGTTTTTCTGTAGAACAGACCATAGCTCTCATTAGAGTCTCAGAGGAGTCTGTGACACAAAAAAGCTTCAGAGCCACCACTGTAGTGTTACCTTGGTTGGTCATGAATTGCCAAAAGTATAAGTAACTAAACCATGTTACACTAAGTGTTCTTTTATTTTTACATTGAAATATACACTAGACAAGCATTATCTTGAATATTTTTATGTTTTCCCTCAAGCATACAACTGTACCTGCTTATTAAAAAATTAGGTTTTTTTGTTCTGGCCAAGTGGAGACATAGGTAGATATGCTTCACTTCCTTGCACAACCAAAAGAAGGATAACAACCAATTTAAAAACAAAACACAACCAGAACTGGAAGAAAAAGTGTATGAAGTCCGACAACCAAGGAGTTAAAGAAGAAACATTCACCCGGACTGTTTTGCCAGACAAAGAATGTGGCCCAAATGAAAGAACAGGTCAAAACTCAAGAAAAAAAGCTAAGTGACTAGGAGATAGCCAACCTATCAGATGCAGAGTTCAAAACACTGGTAATCAGGATGCTCACAGAAATGATTGAGTATGGATGCAAAATGAAGAAGTGAAGGTTGTATAAAGTTTACTGAAGCAAAATATACTGGGAACCAACAGTGAAGGGAAGAAAACCAGGACTCAAATTAACAATTCGGAACAAAAGGAAGAAATAAACATTGAACAGAACAGAATGAAGAAACAAGAATTCAAAAAAAATGAGGAGAGGCTTGGGAACCTCTGGGACAACTTTAAACATTCCACTATCTGAATCATAGGAATGGCAAAAGGAGAAGAGGAAGAGCAAGAAATTGAAAACTTATTTGAAAAAATAATGAAGGAAAACTTCCCTAATCTGGCGAAGGAAATAAACACAGAAGTCAAAGAATCTAAGAGTCCCAAACAAGAGCACACCAGCACACATCACAATTACATTACTCCAGATTAAAGATGAGGAGAGAATCTTAAAAGCAGCAAGAGAAAAAGACAGTTATCTACGAAGGATTTTACGTAAGACTATCAGCTGATTTCTCAAAAGAAACCTTATAGGCAAGAAAGGGCTGGAAAGAAGTATTCACAGTCATGAAAGGCAAGGACCTACATGCAAGGTTGCTCCATTCAACAAAGCTATTATTTAGAGTGGAAGGACTGATAAAGTGCTTCCAAGACAACGTAAAGCTAAAGGAGTTCATCATCACCTAGCCCTTGTTGTATGAAATGTTAAAGGCACTTATCTAAGAAAAAGAAGATCAAAACTGTGAACAGTAAAGTGACAAAGAACTCAGAACTGTCAACATCCAAACCAAAAAACCAAAAAACCAAAAACGACGTAAGCAAACATCTAGAACAGGAACAGAATCCCGGAAATGGAGATCACCTGGAGGATTATCAGTTGGGAGGTGGAGAAGGGAGAATGGGGGAAAAGTTACAGATAGTAAGAAACATAATTGGTAGGTTCAAAATAAACAGGAGAGGTTAAGAAGAGTATAGGACATGGAAGCCAAAGAACTTACATGTAAGACCCATGGACATGATCTAAAAAGGGGAAAAGCAGGAGGGAATGGGGGTGAGGTAGAGGGGGATAAAGGGGAGAAAAAATGGGACAAATGTGATAGCATAACCAATAAAATATACTTAAAAAGTTACTTTTTAAAAGATCCTCATTAGAGAATATGTTTATTGATTTGAGAGAGAGAGAGAGAGAGAGAGAGAGAGAGAGAGATGGAGGGTGGGGGAGAGAGAGAGACACATTGTGAGAGAGAAACACCAATTCCTTGTGTCCTGTATGTGCCCCTACCAGCGACCTGGCGACCAAACTTGCAGCCTAGGCATGTGCCCTGATTGGGGAGCAAACTTGCACCTTTTGGTGAACGGGAGGACGCTTCCGTCAGCTGACCATCGGGCCAGGGTTTAAAAAAAATTACTTTTTAGGCTCTTCATTTCTTTTTAATAGTGAAACAGGTCTATAAAACAGAATTTTCTAAGAAAAATTAAAACCTGTTTGAGTTTATTATGTTGGGTTTATTTTTAATAATTTTATTATTTTGTTGTATTTTTGCAGGGCCCAGTTTCAGCCAGTTTTTCTAGTGTTTCAGTTCCTCATATTTGGCGGGGTGGAATTAGAAGAGACTTACGATGTTTTACAATGCTTTCTCCTTAACTAAAACAATCCGTGTCACCCTTCCTCTCTCTCTCAAATAAATAAACATATCCTTGGATAAATATTTTATTTAATCTTTTAAATAAATATTTTGTTACTTGTGTTATTACCCTTGTCCCAGTTTTTCCCCCTTTGACCCCTCCACCCACCCTGCTTCCATTCCCACAGTCAGTCCCTTCACCATGTCTGTGTCCTTGGGTCATGCATGTATGTTCTTTGACTACTCCCTTCACCATCTTTCAAACAGTCTCCACTTCCCCACCTCTCCTCTTACAGCTCTCAGTCTCCATGTTTCTATGCCTCTGATTGTGTTTTGGCTCTTAGTTTATTTTGTTCATTAGATTCCACTTATCAGTGAGATTATATGGTATTTGTGTTTCATTGACTGGCTTATTTCACTTAGTAAAATAGACTCCAGTTCCAACCAGGCTATCCCAAAAGGTAAGAATTCCTTCTTTTTTTACTGTTGTGTGGTACTCCATTGTATAAACGTACCAGTACTTTTTTTAAAACTATATTTTATTGATTATGCTATTACAGTTGTCCCATTTCTCCCCCATCATTGCCCTCCACCCTGCACACCCCCTCCCACCCACATTCCCCCCCTTTAGTTCATGTCCATGTGTCATAAGTTCTTTAGCTTCTACATTTCCCACACTATTCTTGCCCTCCCCATCTATTTTGTACCCACCATCTATGCTACTTATTCTCTGTACCCTTTCTCCCTCTCTCCTCCCACTCCCCTGTTGTTAAGCCTCCATGTGATCTCCATTTCTGTTTCTGTTCTAAATGTTTGCTTAGTTTGCTTTTGTTTTAGGTGTGGTTGTTAATATCAATGAGTTTGCTGTCTTTTTACTGTCATATTTTTTTATCTTTTTCATAGATAAGCACTTATCTTAGATAAGT
>PVKU01005250.1:38314-127514 GCA_004027475.1 Anoura caudifer
TTCATATAATAAGGGCTTGGTGATGATGAACTCCTTTAACTTGACCTTATCTGAGAAGCACTTTATCTGCCCTTCCATTCTAAATGACAGCTTTGCTGGATAGAGCAATCTTGGATGTAGGTCCTTGACTTTCATGACTTGGAATACTTCTTTCCAGCCCCTTCTTGCCTGGAAGGTCTCTTTTGAGAAATCAGCTGACGGTCTGATGGGAACTCCTTTGTAGGTGACTGTCCCCTTATCCCTTGCTGCTTCTAGAATTCTCTCCTTAATTTTAATCTTGTTGTAGTGTAATTATGATGTGCCTTGGTGTGTTCCTCCTTGGGTCCAACTTCTTTGGGACTCTCTGAGCTTCCTGGACTTCCTGGAAGTCTATTTTCTTTGCCAGATTGGGGAAGTTCTCCTTTATTATTTGCTCAAATAAGTTTTCCACTGGTTGCTCTTCCTCTTCCCCTTCTGGTACCCCTATAATTCGGATGTTGGGATGTTTAAAGATGTCCTGGAGATTCCTAAGTCTCATCATTTTTTTTTGAATTCTTGTTTCTGCCTTCTTTTCTGTTTGGTTATTTCTTTCTTCCTTCTGGTCCACTCCATTGATTTGAGTCCCAGTTTTCCTCCCATTGCTATTGGTTCCCTGTGGGTTTTCCTTCATTTCACTTAGTGTAGCTTTTATTTGTTCATCTAATTTGCAACCAAAATCAACCAATTCTGTTAGCATCCTGATCACCAGTGCTTTGAACTGTGCATCTGATAGGTTGGCTATCTCTTGGTCACTTAGATTAATTGGCTCTGGGGCTTTGATCTGTTTTCCTGTTTGAGCTATTTTTGTTTTTATTTTTATTTTTGGTCTGGTCGTGGCTGTTACCTAGTGAGGGGCAGAACCTTAGGTGTTCCCCAGGGTGGGGCAGCCCAGTTGCTGGGTTGTGATGCTGTATGTGGCGGTGGGGTCGAAGAGGAAATAATGGTGCTTGCTCTGCTCTCTCTCTCGGATTCCAGTCCCTTCCGCCTGGATTATCTGCTTGCGAATGTGGGACCACCTGGTCAGCTAGCCGCCTTGCTCAGCCTCACTGGGTCGGCCTGTTGCCACCCCATGCCCCGGAGTCCACTAGCCGCCGCCTGTGCACCTGGGGTCTGCTAGTCACCTCCTGCATGCCCAAGTCCACCAACCTCCACTTTTTCCTGCCGCAACTCTGTCCCTCTTACCAGTCTGGATATGGTTATCGGACTTCTGTACAGTTCAATTTTGTTTTCCTGTTTCCAGATCTTTGTTGTCCTTAATTTTGTTGTGTGAAGAGGCACAGTGTCCACTTATGCCTCCATCTTGGCCGGAAGTCCCATACCATTGGTTTTTTATATACTTATTTATTGATGGGCATTTAGGCTTGCTTCTAGATCTTGGCTATTGTAAATAACGCTTCTATGAACGTAGAGTTGCATATATTCTTTTGAATTGGTGTTTTACAATTCTTAGGATGTATTCTCAGAAGTGGAATTGCTGGATTATAAGGTAGTTCCACTTTTAAGTTTTTGAGGAAACTCCATACTGTTTTCTCCAATAGCTGCTCCAGTCTACATTCCCACCAACAGTGTACTAGGGTTCCATTTTCTCTGCATCCTTGCCAGCACATGCTGTTTGTTGATTTATTAATTATAGCCATTCTGATTGGTGTGAGGTGATGTCTCATTGTGGTTAATTTACATCTCTCTGATGGCTCATGATGTTGAGCTTTTTTTTTTTTTATGTCTGTGGGCCCTCTGTATGTCCTCTCTGGAGAAGTATCTGTTCAGGTCCTTTGCCCAGTTTTTAATTGTACTGTTTGTCTTCCTGGTGTTGAGTCATGTGACTTCTTTATGTCTTTCAGAGATTAAACCCTTGTCTGATATATCATTGGCAAATGTGTTCTCCTATACAGTGGATTCCTTTTTCATTTTGATGATGCTTTCTTTAGCTGTGCAGGTTTTTAATTTGCTGTAGTGCCACCTGTTTATTTTTCATTTCTCTTTTGCCAGGAGACATATCAACAAAAATATTGGTCCTCAAGGTATCTGAAACTTACTGCCTATTTTTTCCTCTAGAATTTTTACAGTATCACGAATTACATCTAAGTCTCTTATCCATTTTGAGTGTATTCTGTCGTATGGTGTAAGTTGGTGGTTTAGTTTCATTTTGTTTTGCAAGTACTAGTCTAGTTCTCCCAGCACCATTCTCTATTTTATGCTCTTGCCTCCTTTGTCAAATATTAATTGACCATAAAGGTGTGAGTTTTATTTCTGAGCTCTCTATTTTATTCCATTGATCTATGTGTCTGTTCTTATACCAGTGCTGTTTTGATTAAAGTGGTCTTGTAGTACAGTTTGGTATCAGGTGTTGTGATCCATCCAACTTTGTTCTTCTTTCTCAGGATTTTGCTATTTGGGGTCTTTTTTGGTTTTGTAAATTTTTGAAATATTTATTCTAGATCTGTGAAATATGCCATTGGTATTTAATTTTCTAAATTTTTAAGAAAGATTTTATTTACTTTTAGAGAGGGGAGGGAGGGAGGGAGAAAGAGAGGGAGAGAAACATCAGTGTGTGGTTGCCTTTCATGCGCTCCCTACTGGGGACCTGGTTGACAACCCAGGCATATGTCCTCACTGGGAATCAAACCAGCATTCCTTTGGTTTGTAGGCTGGCGCTCAATCTCCTGAGCCACACCAGGCAGGTCTCATTGGTATTTTGATAACAGTTTCTTTGAATCTGTTGATTGCTTTGGGTAGTATGGACATTTTAACGATGTTAATTCTTCCAATCTATGAACACTGTATGGGCTTTCATGTATTTGTGTCATCCTCTGTTTCTTTCTTCAGTATCCTGTAGTTTTCCAAAGATAGCTCTTTTACCTCCTTGGTTAAATTTATTCCTAAGTACCTATTTTTTTTTTTCTGTTGCAATAGTAAAAGAGGTTGTTTTCTTAGTTTTTCTTACTGATTGTTCATTATTGGTGTATAAAAATGCCAGTGATTTCTGAGCATTGATTTTGTATGCCGCTACTTGGACTAATTCATTTGTTATATCTAGTAGTTCTTTGGTGGAGCCTATAGGGTTTTTTGTGTACACTATTGTGTACACAAAACTGTCTTTGAATGACAGTTTTACTTCCTCTTTTCCACTTTGGTTGCATTTTGTTTCTTCTTCTTGTTTGATCACTGTGGTGAGGCTTTCCAGTAGTATGTTGAGTAAGAGTGGTGAAAGTGGACATCCTTGTCTTGTTCCTGATCTTAAGGGAGAAACTTTTAGTTTTCTCCCATTGAGTATGATGTTGGCTGTAGTTTTTTGTAGATGGCCTTTGATGCAGACTCTGACCAGCTGGGTCCTTGGTGTTGTGGATGCGACGAACAAATTCACAGGGACTGCAGAAGTCCTGTGGAGAAAAAGGGATGGCATGGCCATTCTGAGTGAGAGAGTGCCCCGACCCTTGCCTGGACAGGCTTTTATTGCTTTCTGGGAACATTGCATCAAAGAAGGTTCTCATTCATTATGCTCAGGTTTGCTTTAGGGGATTACATTTTACAGGTAACAAAGAAAAGGATGTTGCTGATTAATTCTTATGGATAACAAAGAAAAGGATGTTGCAAATGCAAGGGGGAAAGTGGTTGAATTGGTTACACTCTGTCCTTGGGAGGTTCAGCACAGACTTCAGGAATTTATTTCAAAGATATGCATTAAACATTTGCTGCCTTAAAGCAGGGTGAGGGAGTTTTTAAGCAAAAGCTAGCATCAATGCAGCCTAAATATAATGCAGGCCTGGTTCCCCATGGGAAAGCCAATCTGTGGGCCTGGCTCCAGTGTGCCGCCTTGAGCCTGTTGGTTTTCTGAACCAGGGCTGAGCTACAATTGCCACTGCCATGCCAACCAGTTCCCTATAGGCCTTTATTATTTATATATGACCCATATATTCCCATTTTACTGAGAGTTTTTATCATAAATGGCTGCTGAATTTTATCAAATGCTTTTTCTGCATCTATTGCTGATCATGTAATTTTTACCTTTCATTTTTTTTATGTTATGTATCACGTTTATTGATTTACAAATATTATACTAACCTTTTATCCCTGGGATAAATCCCACTTGATCATGGTGAATGATCTTTTCAAAGTATTGCTAGATTTCACTTGGTAGTATTTTGTTGAGAATTTTAGCACCTATGCTTATCAAGGGTATTGGGCTACAGTTTTCTCTATTTGTTTTGTCTTTACCTGGTTTTGGCCTTGTAAGAGCTTGGAAGTCTTTCCTGTTCTTGAATTTTTTTGGAATGGTTTGAAAAAGATAGGTGTTAGTTCTCCTTTGAATGATTGGTAAAATTCACTTTTGAAGCCATCTGGTCTAGGACATTTTGTTTGCTGGGAATTTTTTTTTTATTACTTAATGTTATAGTTTCTTTAGTTGTTATGTCTGTTCAGGTTTTCTGCTTCTCCCTGATTCAGTTTTGGAAGATTGTGTGTTTCTAGAAATTTATCCATTTTTGCCCAGGTTCTCCAATGTCTTGGTATTTAGTTGTTGATAGTATTTTTTTTTACAATCTTTGTATTTCTGTGGTATCAGTTTCTTCTCTTTCATTCCTGATTGTATCATTTTTTAAAATTACATTTTATTGATTATGCTATTACGGTTGTCCTGTTCTTTCCCCCTTTGACCCTCTCCACCCAGGGGCTCTCCTTCTCCACCCTCAGGGAGGAGAGCTGCAGGCATCTGGCTCACCACTGTGTTCTCTTTTTTTAAATAATATTTTATTGATTGTTATAGTTGTCCTTGGTTTTCCTTTGCCTCCTCCCTCTATCCAGCAACCCATACTCCCTCAGGCAATCCCTGCGCCCCTGCATTGTTCGTGTTTATGGGTCATGCATATATGTTCTACTCCATTTCCCATATTGTGTGTTACATTCCCAAGGCTATTATATAACTGTTTATTTGTACTTTTTTAATCCCCTCACCTCTTCACCCATTGTCCCCTTGCCCCAACTCATCTGGCAGCTCTCCAGTAACTTCTTTTCTCTTGCTTCTAAGAGTCTCTCTTTATCTTTAACCTTTGGCCTTTTAATAATGATGTGTCTTGGAGCGTAACTCTGTGTATTCATCACAATTGGTACTCTCTACACTTTGTGGATTTCCATGTCTATTTCCTTCACCAAATTAGGGAAGTTTTCTTTCACTAGTTTTTCAGATAGATTTCCAGTTTCTTGCTTTTTTTTCCCCCTCCTTCTGGCACCCCTATGAGGAGAATGTTGGACTTCTTGAAATTGTCACAGAGGCTGTTTATATTATCCTTATTTTTTTTTTTTTGGATTCTTTTTTTCTTTTTGTTGTACGTGGTTGTTTTTTGCTTCCTTATGTTCCAAATCAATGATTTGATTTTTGGCTTCATTCGCTCTACTGTTGTTTCTCTGTAAATTGTTCTTTATTTCAATTAATGTATCCTTCATTTCTGACTGGGTCTATTTATGTTGCTAAGATACTTACTAAATTCCAGAGCATCCTTATAATGAGTGTTTTGAACTCTGTATCTGATAGATTGCTTGTCTCCATTTTGGTTAGCTATTTTTCTGGAGTTTTGATCTGTTCTTTCACTTGGCCATGTTTCTCTGTCTCTTTATTTTGGCAGCCTCCTTGTTTCTATGTATTAGGTAGAATTGCTTTGAGTGGACTTTGTAGAGTGGCCTAATGTAGTAGGTATCTTGTAAGGTCCAGTAGCACAGCCTCTGCTATTACCCAAGCTGGGTACTGGAGGGGCACCCTTTGGTTGGTCTGAGTACACACACCTTCCTCTTGTAGTTGAGCCTTGGTTGCTATTTGCAGATCATTGGGAGGGATTTTCCCAGGCCAGTCAGTTGCAAGGATTGGCTATGACCATTGACCACCACCCTCCTCCCTCTATAGAGGATCAGCTATGCAGGGGCTGGGTGATGGTGCTCCTATGTGGTCTGTAGTTGTCGATTGGGTGGGTGGCTTCTGGGCACAGGTGGCAAACACAAGGCTCATGGACTGAATCTGGCCCTCCCCCTTGTTTTATCCGCCCTGCAGCTTGTTTCTACCCAGCGGCAGCACCGAGCTTCTTGCCCCTAGTTAAGGAGTAGTTACATTTATACAGTCCTAAAATTACATTCAGCCCTTTGAAGGCAACTATGAGGCTTACGTAGCCCCCGGCGATAATGAGTTTGACACCCCTGCCCTAGGGTTTACTGGATAGTGCAGGCCAAGTTCAGCTCCTACCTGTCTTTTCCCAAGTACACTCTACCTGAGCTGTAAAGCAATCTGAGATGGCTGCTACTTGTTCTGGGATTTAAGATTCCCAGGTGAAGCCAAGCTGTGACTCTAATATGGCTGCTGCTAGGGCTCTTAAAGTGGGGTGTTGCTTGTTTGATACGATTTAGGAGACAAGACCAGCCAATCTTATGGGAAAGCAGCTTGGGTGGGTCTGTAAGTTGGGTGGGGTAGAGCATCTGTGGATTTCCTAGGTGGGTCACACAGTGTTAGCCAGGTTGATAGAGTCTCAGATATGGCACCAGCCTACCAGTGCTGTGGAGGGGAGGGCTCAGCGAAGGGACATTGGCCTCTGCTCGCCCCGAAGCCAAACACTTCAGTCTCCCTGTACACCCCTGGTGCCCTTCAAGCTGCCACCCTGGTGTTGGAGCTCAGAGGGTATAGTCTGAGTAGGCGAGTCCATGTGTGGATTCCCCAAGAGGAACTGCTTAGGGCTCCAGCAACCTCCTCCACCAGTTCAATCCCTGCTGGTGTTAACAGCCAGAAGTTGTGGGGACTTAACTTCGTAGCACTGGAATCCTGGTCTGGGGGCACTGGTGTGGGTCTGGGACTCCTCACTCCCAAGATATATCTCCTGAATTTTTTTCCACATGGGTGTGGGTACAGCGTGTTCCACGTCTGCACCCCTCCTACCAGTCTGGATGGATGTGGTTTCTTCAGTTTCATGGTTGTCATACTTCCGTTCAACCCAATTTCTGATGTTGCCAAGTGATAGCTCTATATTTTAGTTGCAATTGTGATGTGATTGTGTGAGGAAGCGAGCCATGTCTGCCTGTGGCACCATCTTGACTGAAAGCCTCCCCGATTTTATTAATTTGTGTCCTCCCTCTCTGTTTCTTGATGAGTCCAATTAAAGCTTTGTCAATTTTGTTTATCTTTTCAAAGAACCAGCACTTGGATTTATTGATCCTTTGATTTTTTTTTTTTTAAGTTTCTAGTCATTTTCCCCGCTCTGATCTTTATTATTTCTATCCTTCTACTCTGGGCTTTGTTTGTTGTTTTTCTAGTTCTTTTAGTTGTACAGTTAGATTGCTTATTTTAGATTTTTCTTCTTCATACAGGCCTGTAATGCTATCAGTTTCCCTCTCAGGACTGCTTTCACTGTGTCTGAAAGGTTTGGGTTGTTATGTGTTCATTTTCATTTGTTTCCAGCTACTTTCTGATTTCTTCCTTAATCTCCTTGATGACTCATTTATTATTTAATAATGTGCTATTTTGTTTATATATATTTGAATATTCTTGAGTTTTTTAATTGAGGATTTCTTGTGATTGTGATCTGAGAAAATGCTTGCTTTTTCAATTTTCTTGAGTTTTTTGAGACTTATTTTCTGTCCTACCATGTGACCATGTGGTCTGTCTTTGAGAATGATCAATGTGCACTTGAGGAAAATGTGTATTCTGCTGCTTTGGAATAAAATGTTCTGTAAATATCTGTTAAATCCATTTCATCTAGTGTGGTTTATGGTTACTGTTTTCTTGTTGATTTTTTTGTCCAGAACACCTATCCGTTGATTACAGTGGGTTATTAAAATCCCCTACAATGACTATATTGCCATCAGTCTCTTTCTTAAAGTCCTCTATGATTTTCTTTATATTTTTAGGTGCTTGTATATTGAGTTTATATATGTTTACAATATATCCTCTTGTTGAATTGATCCCTTTAGCGTTATGTGGGGACCTTCCTTGTCTTTTGTTATGGTCTTTGTATTACTGCCCCAGCTTTTTTTCATCTCCATTTGCATGAAGTATTTGTTTCCACCCTTTCACTTTCAGTCTGTGTAAATTTTTTGTTCCAAGGTGGGTCTTTTGGAAAACGCATATATGGCTCATGTTTTCTTATTCATTGTGCTACCTTATATGTTTTGATTGGAGCATTTAGACCATTCATATGTAAGGTTATTATTGATAGGTACTTATTCATTGCCATTTTATTCATTTATACCTGTGTCTTCTCTGGTATCTTGGTACTCATAGTTACTTTCTTCCAAAACTCGTGATGAATGCCAAAAGCAACAAGAACAATGAAGATTTTCTCTTGTGGGGTGGCATCTTGACATGTTCTAGCAAGTCCTGAGTGAGTGTGAGTGCTGGAACATTTATTCTTGTCAAAATGCAATTAGTACAGGGTTCAACGAGTTGTGAAGCTGACAAGTACCAAGGATGACTCTATTTCTTCTTTTTTTTTTTTTTTAAGATTTTATTTATTTACTTTTATAGAGGGGGAAGGGAGACAGAAAAAGGAGGAGAGAAATATCAGTCTGTGAGAGATACATTGATCAGTTGCCTCTCATATGCCCTCATCCGGGGACCTGGCCTACAACCCAGGCACATGTCCTGAGTGGGAATTGAACTTGTGACCGTTTGCTTTGCCAGCTGGTGCTCAGTCCACTAAGCCACAGCAGCCAGGGATGTATTTCATCTTAAAGTGGTTCCTTTAATATCTCTTGCAGTGCTATTTTGATGTTAATGGACTCCTTTAGCCTTTTTTTTTTTTTTTTTTGGTCTGGGAAGCTCTTTATTTCACCTTCAATTTTAAATGATAGACTTACTGGATAGAGTAATCTTAGTTGCAGGTCCTTGCTTTTAATTACTTTGAATACTTCATACCAATCCTTTCTGGCCTGAAATTTTTCTGTTGAGGAATCAGCTGACGATCTTATTGGAACCTAGGTAACTGACTTTATCTCTTGCTGCCTTAATGATTCTCTGTCTTTAAACTTTGCCATTTTAACTATGATGTGTGTTGGTGTGGGCCTCTTTGAGTTTATCTTGATTGGAACTCTCTGTACTTCCTGAACTTGTGTTATTTTTTTTTTTCCACCAGGTTAGGGAAGTTTTCTGTCCTTATTTCTTCAAACAGGTTTTCTATCCCTTCCTCCCTTTCCTGTTCTTCTGGTATCCCTGTGATGCTGTTATTGTTACATTTCATGTTGTCCCAAACTTTCCTTAAACCTTCCTTGTTCTTTTTAAGTCTTTTTCTTTTCATTGCTCTGATTAGGTGGCGGGTATTTTTGTTTGTTTTCTCCTTTGTCTTCCAAATTGCTGATTCGATCCTCTGCCTCATCTGACTTGCTTTTAATTCCCTACAGTATATTCTTCATTTCAAATATGTTATTTTTCATTTCTGACTGGTTCTTATTCATAGTTTCTATGGTCTTTTTCATGCTGCTGTAGTTGCCACTGAATTCCTTGTAGTTGTCATTAAGTTCCTTCAGCATCCTTGTAACCATTATTTTGAATTCTATATCTGATAAATTGCTTGCTTCAGTTTCATTTAGATCTTTTTCTGGGGATTCCTCCTTTTCTTTTGTTTGTTTAAGGGTTTCTTTGTCTCCCCATTTTATCCGTGGGTAAAATTTTGTTTTAAAGATCTGTATTTCATGAGCATTTTATGAATTCAATTAATTTGTATCTACGTGAGTATTCCTATTTGAGAGAACATCTTTTATTTTTAAGGGCTATTTTGGGTTAGCCTTCTTCCACCTTTATATTTCTGTGAGATTCTAAATTATCTATTTCTCTATTAAATATTTTCATTGGGATTCTGTCAGCAAGTGCCCTTATCTCTCTAATCTTATCAAGGTGGAAATGCTTCATTTGTTTGGCCTTTATTTTTCCCCTTCCTAGGTCTTCAGTTCAGCGTTTTTACAACTGTTTATTGGTTACTAGATAACTTCTATTTCTTTTGTCTTTTTCAACCTTACCTTTGTTTAAACTTAGGTTTTTTTCTTACATTGTTAGTTCTGGATTAAAAGTTGTTCATTCATCTGTTCAAGGGATATTTTTAATGCTGTACCCTGTGCTAGAATGGGTCTAGACTCCTATTCAATTAGGCAACAGATATGTGAAAAATAATTGCTACAGAAAGTGCTCTAGTGGAGTTATGTACAAGGAGAGAAAAAGTATGCACTTTTCTGAAGGAACTGGGAAAGTCTTCAAAAAGTGGAAATAATATTTGAGTTGGACCTTAAAGAATATGAGTGAGTGTGAATAAAAAAGATGAAAATGAAAGTAAAATTCATTTTTCTCTCCTTCAAGTATCCTATTTTTCACTTCACTTTCTCACCCGTCATACTCTGTCATGTCTATCTAAAATCTATTAAGTAGTTACAGTTAGAGCTAAGGAAAAAGCTCAGTTCTGGATTTCATAATCTAGTTTAGAGGTGAATAGATTTTAACTAGTACAATGGGAACGCCTGTTTTGAGGTAGTAAAGGTAATTTTGACTACTGTTGGTAGTGAATTGACTAGGAAATTGTAAGGGTGAGAAGCCTTGAATGATTTCCAATCTTTTTTGCTCTGAGCATCTGGATGAATGATGAGACCATTACTAAGGTATAAAATATTGGTAAAACTGGGCAGGGTTACAACTGATAGAAACACAGTGATCTTTTTCCATTATCTTTGACCCCTCTGTAGCAGTTAGTTAATTCAACAAATCTATATTTTTGCTTATTTTTCACAGGCCCTCTTTTATTTAGACTTGAGATACTCCAGGGAGCAGAAAGCACCTTCATGGTGCTTTCATTTTAGTAAGAGGAAACACCAACAAACAAGTATAATAAGTAAATTCTATCATCAACCCTAAGTTCCCTCGGAAAAAAGTGGGAAGTGGGATGGGGGTTACTGGGCTTGTAATTTTTAATAATGAGGAAGATAGGATTTGAACAAAATCTTGAGCTCCTTTAAAATAGTTAGCCATGTGGAGTTAGTAGTAGAAGTTTCTAAGATGGGGGGAACACATTTACCATAAGGTGGAAGCCTGGCATATTGTAGGAGTAGCAAGGAGGTCAACATGTGGGATAGTTGGGCAAGGGGGAAGACCATGAGGGGATCTGCAATCATTGTAAGGATTTTGGATTTTACTCTGAGTGAAATGGGGAGCCAGGGTTTTGAACAAAATAATGATTTTATATGACTTACAATTTAAAGGCTCACTCTTACTGCCAGGTTGACAAGAGATCAGTGGCAAAGATGGAAGCTGGAGACTATTGTAGTAATCCAGGAGAGAGAAGACAGAAACTTGGACCACAGTAGGAGCAATGATGAAAGTCTAGTCTCTTATCTGATGTCCAGTCCCATCTTCAGTTGATTTAACAATACATTTGAATTTTTTATCATCTGAAATCCAGAAGATAAGAAATCAGATTCATTTCTTTGTTTATTCTTCATCTATCCATATTTTTGTCTGTAATACCTTCTGTAAGCCTGTTCTCTTGGCTATAATAATTCTTAATCTCCTCTTGTGATCACATTTTGTTATTTCTGTAGTAGAAATTACACATACACATATCTTTATTCCATTCAATCCAAAGCAGTTTTCTGAAAACTTCAGCCTTCTCTCTACCTTTTTCTGTTCCCATCTGCTGGAATCCCTTATCTTTTACAGTAGCTTCCTGACATTTGCCTTTGCTTTTCCCCTTGATTTTCTTCAGCCAGAAGAAAATCCACTCATAACTGTCCTTCCCTTTACTACTCTAGCCTATGTTGATTCTTTCATCTTGATAGTAAGACACTAAGGTTTGTATGACTCATTTTGTCCCTTAATTAAACCTTGTGGGCAGGGGACCAAGTCTCATGCTTATCTCCACAGTGCCTAGTACAGGATTGAGCATATAGTAGATGTGCCAAAATATTTTATTTTCTCTTAAGAATTGCTAGTACACTAAAGGTACTTTTTCAAAAGTATATTTTATTGATTATGCTATTATAGTTGTCCCAGTTTCTTTTTATCCCCTTTATCCCACTCCCCCCTGCACCGCCCCCCTCACTCTCCAGCACTCCGCCCTTCCCCACAGTTCATGTCAGTGGGTTGTGCATACAAGTTCTCTGGCTTCTCCATATCCTATACTATTCTTAACCTCCCCCTATCTATTTTGTACCTACCTTATTACGCTTCTTATTCCTGTACCTTTCTCCCCATTCTTCCCCTTCCCCGCTGATAACCCTCTATGTGATCTCCATTTCTGTGGTTCTGTTCCTGTTTTAGCTGTTTGCTTAGTTTTTGCTTTTTAGGTTCAATTGTTGGTAGTTGTGGGTTTGTTGTCATTTTACTGTTCATAGATTTAGATATCTAACTCCCTTTAACATTTCATATAATAAGGGCTTGGTGATGATGAACTCCTTTAACTTGACCTTATCTGGGAAGCACTTTATCTTCCCTTCCATTCTAAATGACAGCTTTGCTGGATAGAGCAATCTTGGATGTAGGTCCTTGACTTCCATGACTTGGAATACTTCTTTCCAGCCCCTTCTTGCCTGGAAGGTCTCTTTTGAGAAATCAGCTGACAGTTTGATGGGAACTACTTTGTAGGTAACTGTCTCTTTATCTCTTGCTTCTTCTAGAATTCTCTCCGTCATTTTACTCTTGGCTAATGTAATATGATGTGCCTTGGTGTGTTCCTCCTTGGGTCCAACTTCTTTGGGACTCTCTGAGCTTCCTGGACTTCCTGGAAGTCTATTTTCTTTGCCAGATTGGGGAAGTTCTCCTTTATTATTTGTTCAAATAAGTTTTCCACTGATTGCTCTTCCTCTTCCCCTTCTGATACCCCTATAATTTGGATGTTGGAATGTTTAAAGATGTCCTGGAGCTTCCTAAGCTTCTCCTCTTTTTTTTGAATTCTTATTTCTGCATTCTGTTTTGGTTGAATGTTTTTTTCTTTCTTCTGGTCCACACTGTTGATTTGAGTCCCGATTTCCTTTCCATCACTGTTGGTTCCCTGTACATTTTCTTTTATTTCACTTAGCATAGCCTTTGTTTTTCATCTAATTTGTGACCAAATTCAACCAATTCTGTTCTTTCTTTCTTTCTTTTTTTTTTTTTTTGTCTCAGTGTTCCTATCCTGTAGTAAGGGACAGAGCCTTAGGTGTTCACCAGGGCGGGGCAACCCACCTGGCTGTGTTGTGACACTGTATATGAAGGGTCCAAGAGGGAACAGTGCTGCTTGCTCTGCTCTCTGCCAGTTTTCAGTCATTTTGCCCACCACCCACAAGCAAATTGGGCCCTTCTGATGCTGATTTGGGGGTAGGTGGGCTTGTGTACATTCTAGGACCCTGTGGTCTCTCCAACAAACTCTCCTGTGAGGCTGGGAGTTTCTCCCACTGCTGCCTCAACCTTCATAGGTGTTTTCAACGAGAGTCTTTGAGGCTTTATTTCCCCACGCTGGAGCCCTGGGCTGCGCGGTCTATCTCACTACCTAGTTGTTTCTCCTGGTTTCTCCGCATGTGAGTGTGGGACTGCCCAGTATGCAAGCCACTGCCTCACCCACCCCAGTCCTCTAACTTCTGCCTTGCTGCAATCCTCCCTGCACAGCTGTCTGTCTCTGCCCCTCCTACTGGTCTGGATGAATGTTTCTTCAACTCCTTGGTTGTTGGACTTCCATATAGTTCGACTTTCTATCAGTTCTTATTGTTTTTTGTTTTTAAATTGTTGTTGGCCTTTTTTTGTTGTTGTTTTCTGAGGAGACACAGTATGTCTCCCTATGCCTCCATCTTGGCTGTAGATTATTCCAGGAAGGTTATTCAAGGTTAGTGTTCTGTTCTGCAACTGATTCCTCTGCTGTTTAACCCTAATATTAATTTTAAATAGACTTTTATCTTCTAGTCTTCTGATCATACCATCTCATTCCTGTATATATTGATTTTCATTTACCTCTTTATCATCTGTATCTGCTTCCTTTCTTTCTGAAAATTATTTCTTTCATTATTTCTAATTTCCCACTCAGTTTTTTCACATATTTATTTTGCCTGTTTCATCCCAAATCCAAAGCACTTGCATTTGAGACTGTCCTATTTTAGTTCAGTCTCCTTTTTCAAAGCAGTAGAATTATTTTAAATGATTTTGAGAAACAATACCAGAGACCAGTTTCCTTACTCTGCATCCATGTCCTTCCTGCCATAGAAAAAGTGGCGAGATGAGTAAAAAGCAAAGTTATACCTCTTTGGATGCATAGTTTACTTGGTTAGAAATTTGACAGTAAGGGCTAACTGTAATTTAGGATGGAAAGCACTGTGATTCACTCTCTAAAAAATAAGTATGGCCTATAAAAATCCATCATTTGTACAGTGCTTTACAAAATACTGTTACAGTTTTACCACATGATCCTCAGGAATTCTGGGAGGAAAAATAAATAACATGAGGTGGTTTGATCAGGTTTAATGTGACCACCTTTTATCAGCCTGTTATTAAACTAAGCCCTGAGAACCAAATATTTTGAAGAGACACATAGTTCCTATCTTAAATCAGTTAGTGTTTATAAGGGGGGGGTGGATGGAGAAGGGGCTCACTGGGAGAGGAGCAGCAGCCAAATTACTCCAGATGAGTAAGAGAAATGCCTGAGAATCTACCATTTGATCTATGACCTGAAGTGTTAGTAAAAGGCCTGCCATAAGCAAGTGAAACTTATGTGTTGCATACTGAAACATCATATGTAGAGGTTAGAGAGCATGAAGGGTTGGGATCATTGCTACAGTGTAAGGGATGAGGCACAGATGAAGGAGACATGGAACTAGATGTATATACATATCAGAGAGTAAATCTAGCTGTGCTGGTGCTACTTTTCCCTACTTGAATAACAGAAAATGGTAGCTTCCAAAAGTGTGTGATCATTCTCATAGTCCAGGAGGCAGGAGGCTCTGGGGCAGAGATTCTCAGAGACTGAGCAGAGCTACTATAAGATAAAGGTTTGGAGAAATGAGGGGAGAAGAGAATATTATATCTCTTCTTATTTTTTTACTTTTGTTTCCATACTGTATTCTGGAAAGTTTCTTTTTCCTGTATAACAGCTCACTAAAGCTTTCTTCAGTTATGTCTAATCTGCTATTTAAACTCATGCAGGGAGGTTAAATTTTAACTGTTACATATTTTTTATTTGTAGATGCCCTATTTGGTTCTTTTTTTGAATCTGTCACAATTTTACTTATACAGGAATAGAAAAATTGTTGGTAGTCATCTTTGGAGACAGTCTATTAAACCATGTTCAAGGCTTGACATTTCTCCAATAGGATAGCCAGAGGATTGAAACTAGGTGATGTAAGGGTGACCATGTAACTTACCATCCAAACTGAAACATTTTTGAGTGTAAAAAGGAGTGTTGTAAGGTATATACTGTGTCAGGAAACTAGGACCTGTGGTCATCCTAGCTACAGTTTATCAGGGACTTTCCCTCCATCCACTTTACGCTCACAGGGTATAGGCCTTTGGAATTTTAATTTAATTTAATTTAATTATTATCATCATCATCATTATTATTTTTTATTTTTTATTTTTTTAAGGAACTCCTGTATAGGCTCTGGACTGATTTTTGCTGCTGTCACCCCAGCTCCCCAGGTCTTGAGCTTCAGCTTTTATAGTGTTTTCCCCCTGGTGGGAGAGTTGATCTAAATAACCCAGCCTCCTATTATAGGAAATAAGAAAACGTATGGTTAATTTATTTGAAGTAATGGAAGAAAGAGAACAGGAAGAATTAAGTTTCAAATAAATGCTTCTTTTCCATAAGAAATGAGTTCTCAAGTTGATGGTGGATGTGAGGGGGGAAGGAATTAAAGGATGGGAGTCACTGGTTCTTTTTTTGACTTAAGGTTTCACATTTTTGGTAATCTGTTGAATCTTTTTATGAAGAATAAGGGAATTATTTTTCTTAAAACAATTTCTCAAATTTTATTCATTATATTTTCACTTTATGAAGGCTTTAAAGGTTAGTGTTCTGTTCTTCAACTAATTCCTCTGCTATTTAACCCTAGTATTAATTTTAAATAGATTTTTTTCTTTTAGTCTTCTGATCATGGCATCTTATTCCCGAATATATTGATTTTCATTTATCTCTTTATTGTCTATATCTGCTTCCTTCCTTTCTGAAAAAGTGTTCATGGTGACTTTTACAAATTATACATAGTTTCTTTTCAGCTCCATTACAGAATTTTAGTCTTTATTTCAGACTCAGTATTTTATGCCTATTTTAGAAATATAATTTTATGTAGAGAGAAAGTACATAATATGCCTTATATGTTTTACTCCTCAAAGAGTTCTAGGTAATTAACAAATATTTAAGCTGACTATACACTAAATGCTTCTGTAGAATTGATTTATTTATTGAACCATATTTTCCTTTTCTCTCCTCTCTACACTTTCTCTCTTTATTTCTTTTGATCTTGAAGTAGAATTTTAATAAGTACATTTTGATTCATAATTTATAAGTTATGATTTAATTTGCTCATTATTGCTACATCATATAAAAATGGCCCTGGCTGGTGTGGCTCAGTAGATTGAGCTCAGGCCTGTGAACCAAAGGTTGCCGGTTGTTTTCCTTGTCAGGGCACATGCCTGGGTTGCGGGCCAGGTTCCCAGTTGGGGGCACGTGAGAGTCAACTACACATTGATGTTTCTCGCCCTCTCTTTCTCCTTTCCTTCCCTTGTCTCTAAAAATAAATAAATAAAATCTTTTTAAAAAATGATGGCTCATTATAGTTTTCTTTCATTGCATTTGTTTGTAGTAAAATGAACTGAACTGTTATTTCTACAGGCTTATATAATTGAGGTCTGTTACCTTAATTCATTGCTTTAATACATTTTTATTTGTTGAAAATTATTAAATTGTCATGTATATCTTAATGTTTTCTTCAAAAGGTATAGTGACATGCAGGTGGCAATACTTTTTCTTTAGAAGTATATTTTTCTACTGGTATATTGTCAATCTCTTAAGTGCTTTCGGCATATACAGTCATTAAAAAACAAAAATGATACTCAGGTATTATGGCCTCAGATCTCATACACCTCCCTCCCTTCTCTCTGGCTGCCTCAAAATGAAAAGGTAACAACACATTTCAACTAATGGCAGCTTGGAATTTATTTTCTTGTTCATAGTAGTTTTTTAAAGTAATGTCATTGTTACTACTTTAAAATAATAAAACAGAGTAAAAAAGAAAAGCTTGGCGCAGGGAGGTTTGGAGAGAAATCCTTGAATGAATCCTTGAATGAATAGTTTTGGGAAGAATGCTTTAAATGTGTCAGCTACTTACATATATAAACATTTCTTTTTATTGTTCTTTAAAACAATTATATTTACATTATAAAGCTATTTGAATACTGTTTTTCATAAGTGGAGGAAAACAACAGTTTTCTACTTTTCAAAGATAAAGGTAGAATTTAGGTTGTCACACATATGCTGTAGTATACACTAGAGAGTGAGTTCTACAACTTGACTGCTGAATTAAAACCCTCCTCAATCTCTCAGGGGCTCTAAAACCTAAGGCACATTTCTTTGCCAAACTTCAGTTTCTCTCTTTGTAAATTAGACATAGTAATGATTGAAAGTGCTGGGAAGATGTTAATGCTCAGTAAATAGTGACCTTTTCTTCTTTTTTTCTCTTATTTTATATTTATTATCATCGTTACCATTTTTATTGTTATTCTGTAGGTATAATATGAACCTCTAATTGTGAGGGACAGGATTTTGAACAGAGATGAGCAACAGACTTAAAGTAAAGCTCTTAGGCTACAAAGATAGTTTTAAATAATTGTCTAGTGTAAACATGTTTTTAAACAGTGAATCTAAAAAAATGAATAGGTTTGACCTGTATCAACTTACAAAAAAATTTAAAAGAAATCTATTATTAAAGTGAAGCCAAGCAGATGATATTATTACCAACTTCAGTGAGGGCTGTGTTCAATCCAGAAAGATTGACCAAGCAGTGCCATTCAACCAGTACTTCTCTTTTTTATTTCCTAAAAGATTGGTAGGGACTAGGGTAGTAGGCATCTTTCTTGAGTGCTTTAGAAAAAGAACATTTCTCTGTCTTCATTCTCTTTGATTATTTAATACCCTCCCCATAAACAGCTGGAGCTAAAAGATGCCTAGGTTCCAAGGCAGTGGTCGAGGCTTTTTAACTATATTGGCCTTAGTTGACATCTTTCATTTAGTAGTTTGCCAATATTCAAAATACTTTTTCCTTCAAATGGACTCTCTTACATGCGTGTTCTTGTGTTTAAGTCTTATAAGAACTTATAAATAATTTGCCTTACACATGGCTGTGTAAAATAAGGTTTAAGTAGCAATAACTTTATATTTTATCTCTTAAAGCTCTGTAGTACAAAAACAACTAGTACTTATTTTGAAGTAAATACAAAATCTATTTGTGAATGAGCGGGTATTGCTTCTTAAGGGATCATCAAATTGAAGTCATATAACCAAAAAGAAAAAATCCATTCATTATTGCTTCAAAAAGAAGAAAATACCTAGGAATAAATCAAACCAAAGATGTAAAAGACCTGTACTTGGAAAATTATAAGACACTGAACGAAGAAAGTGAAGAAGATGCAAATAAATGGAAACACATATGTCCATGGATAGGGAGAATTAACCCATGAAAATGTCCATACTACCCAAAGCAGTCTACACATTCAATGCACTTTCTATCAGTATTCCAATGATATATTTCACAGAACTAAAACAAGTATTTCAAACATTTATATGGAACCACAAAAGGCTCCACACAGCAACAGTGATCATGAGAAAGAAAAAGTTGGAGGAATCACACTACCTAGTATCAAACTATACTATAGGGCCTTAGTAATCAAAACAGCATGGTACTGTCATAACATTGACACATAGATTAATGGAACAGAACAGAGAGCCTAGAAGTAAACCACACCTTTATAGCCAATTAATATTCGATAGAGGAAGCAAGCACATACAATGGGGTAAAGATAGTTTATTGAATAAGTGATGTTGGGAAAATTGGGCATATACACAGAAAAATGAAACTGGACCACCTTTTTACACCACACACAAGAATAAATTTAAAATGGATTAAAAACTTAAATATTAGAGACTTCTGGCCAAGACGGAGGCATAGGTAGATATAGTTTGCCTCCTCACACAACCAAAAGAAGGACAACAACAAATTTAAAAACAAAAAACAGTACTGCCAGGAAATCTGTTTGGAAGTCCAGCAACCAAGGAATTAAAGAAGAGGGACATGGGCAGCCATGGCAGAGAGGATGTGTGTGGCAAGGTGGCAGCTGGCAGACTTGGCGGTCTCACATTTGTAAGCAGATAAACTGGGAAGAACAACTGTGGAGCGAGACAGACCACATAACCCAGGGTTTCAGTGCGGGAAAATAAAGCCTCAAAACCTCTGGCTGGAAAAATCTGTGGGGGTTGCAGTGAGAGGAGAGATGCCCAGCCTCACAAAAGAGTTCATTCAGGAGACCCACAGGGTTCTAGAATGTACACAGAATCACCCACCCAGGAGTCAACAACAGAAGGGCCCAATTGTCTTGTGGGTAGCATGGGAAATGACTGAAGGCTGGAGATTGCTGAGTGAGCAGCATTGTTCCCTCTTGGACCCCTCCTGCACATAAAGTGCCACAACCCAGTGATGTGGGTTCTCCCTCCCTGGTGAATACCTAAGGCTCTGTCCCCTTACAACATAACAGGTGCACCTAGACAAACACATATGGCCCAATTGAAAGAACAGATCAAACTGCAAAAATAGAACTAAGTGATAAAGAGATAGCCAACCTATCAGATGCACAGTTCAGACACTGGTAATCAGGGTGCTCACAGAAATGACTGAGAATGGTCATGAAATAGATGAAAAATTGAAGGTTATGCAGCGTGAAATAAAGAATAATATGCGATGAACCAACAGTGAAGGGAAGGAAACCAGGACTCACATCAACGGTTTGGAGCAGAAGGAAGAAAGAAACATTCAACCAGAACAGAATGAAGAAACAAGAATTCAAAAAAATGAGAGGCTTAGGAACCTCTGGGACAACTTTAAACATTCCAACATTGGAATCATTGGGGTGTCAGAAGGAAATGAGGAAGAGCAAGAAATTGAAAATATAATAAAGGAGAACTTCCCTAATCTGGCAAAGGAAATAGACTACCAGGAAGCCCAGAGAGTCCCAAAAAAGTTGTACCCAAGGAAGCACACACCAAGACACATCGTAATTACATTACCCAAGATTAAAGATAAGCAGAGAATCTTAAAAGCAGCAAGACAAAAAAAAATTACCTACAAAGGAGTTCCCCTAAGACTGTCAGCTGATTTCTCAAAGGAAACCTTGGAGGCAAGAAGGGGCTGGAAAGAAGTATTCCAAGTCATGAAAGGCAAGGACCTGCATCCAAGATTACTCCCTCCAGCAAAGCTATCATTTAGAGTGGAAGGGCAGATAAAATGCTTCCAAGACAAGGTAAAGCTAAAGGAGTTCATCATCACCAAGCCCTTATTGTATGAAATGGTAAAGGGACTTACCGAAGGAAAAGAAAATCAAAACTATGAACAGTAAGATGATAACAAACTCACAACTAGCATCAACTGAACCTAAAAACAAAAACAAAAAACAGTAAGCAAACAACTAGAACAGGAACAGAATCACAGAACAAAAGTTGACTGTGTCTCAGAACTCTGTAAAGTTGTTCCTTTGTTTAACTGATATATAAACACCTTCCCTACCCCGCCCCCATTTTCTTAAAGATATTCTACTTTTTCTTATATGTTCCCATGGAAGAATGTTGGTTTCCCATTTTTAGAAATCAGTTTGGTGGTAATTCCCAGGTATCTGTTCTTCTGGATTTAATCTAATAATGATTTTGTACCTGAATGATGAAAATCTACCTCGCTCACAGAGGTTTCTTTACTGGTTAGATTTATGCCCTGACCTACCAGTCATCTCCTTTTCTGTGGTCATAGTGCCACATGTCTCAGAAATGGGTTCTCTTCTAATTTTTTCCTGCTTCAAACTCACCATACTGTTTGGATTCCCTCTTGGTTAACTTTGGCATACTCCAGTATTTTAAGCATGGTCTTGACCTAGTCTAATGAGTGGAACTGCCAACCTTTCTTTAACATCCTCTTGCCCATTTTTAAAGCACATGTTCTCTGCTGAGTCTCTCATTGAGTTTCTGGTTTGTAGTCTGAAGGAGGTATCACAGTGGTTAAAAGCTTGGCACTTTGGAGGTAACTCACTAGCTGTGTGACTGTGGCAAGTTGCTTAACTCTACATGTCTGTTTTCTTGTTTGTAAAACGGGGTTTCTGCCCACCTCTATCTGTTAGGATTAATAGATATGCCAAAATAGCAGTGATTAAACATATTTTTCTTTGTAAAGGAAAATCTTATGTTAGAAGTCCGGGTCTGGGATGGCGGTTCTGTGGTTATCAGCAGCTGTCTGCTCTCATTAGTTTGTGGCTTTCATCCTGAAAGTGATACAGAATGACTTCTGCACATGTAACCATCACATCTATATTTCAGGCAGCAAAATGGAGCCAATAGGGCAAGGCAAAAACTCACTATTTTGTAACCCTTTGCAGGACCATATCCAAAAGTCACATCCTAGTTTTGCTTATATTAACTCTTGGTCTGAACTTGATAACTTGGCCTCACCTAGCAGCCACAGAACACTGGGAAATACAGGGTTTTATCTGGGTATGGTTGGCACACTGAGTCAGGATTGAGTTACTAACAAAGAAGAGAAGTATGTAACTAGCAACCTCTGTACCTTGATATAAAGGAGATCATGCATGTAAATTACCTAGTACTGGACCTGGTATCTAGTAACATCTCAGTGAATGCCAGGCATTTTTGTGATCTCCACTAAAAGGTCAGATTACCAGTATATCCCACTTTTTCTTACTACATTCTACCGACTCATTTTCTTTCCCAGAGAAGTGACTTTAATAATGTCTTAATTCTTGAAACTTTACCAACTGTAGATGATTTCTTTGAAGGCAAGAGACATTAGTAGTTCTTCCCTTGCAGGAAAACCAGTAGTTACTGTAGAAGAGTTTTCAGCTTTTTTTTACTTCATTAGCAATTATTAACACCAGTGGAGTTAATATCTTTTTTAACTTTGATTTTTAAATTATCAGCCATTTTTCTTTCCTGTTATCTTAAAGACTATTGTTTTGATACATGTTCATTTTTTAAAAGATAAAGAGAATTAAAATTAGTTTTACTTAAAAATGTTATATTACAACCTTTAGTTACATTTAAAGTCTTAGTGTGATACTGACTGAAGATGGGAATGATTTTACTTAACGCATAGCATTGACTTCACTAATACTGCAGTATTGATAGGTTTTTTATTTCTAGCTTTGTTATTTGTACATGTGATCTAGTGAATTTTACCATACATAGTTTTGTTCTATAATAACGAGATATACCGTAGTTTTTTTTCCCAGACTATAAGACGCATTTTTTTTTAAAACACATTTTTTGCTTCAAAATTTTTTTCCCTCTTTTTATTCTCTAAAACCTAGGTGTGTCTTATGGTCCGAAAACTAGACTAACCTAGGTTTTAGAGGAGAAAACTAGGGAAAAATTTTTTGAAGCAAAAAATGTGGTTAAAATAGTGTGTCCTATAATCTGAAAAATATGGTAGTTGAACCTCCTTTTTTTTTTTGCCTTTTTTTAAGTACAGTCAGCCTTATATTCTAAAAAATAATAATCTTATTTTGTCAAAATCTAAATTTTGATAAGATAGAAAGAAGAGGGGAGGTAAGTATAATTGGGAAGTAAAATGACATTTTAATAAATAAAGCCTGCTTCCAGTTTTCAAGGTAGGTGAATATTTATATATTGACTCCTAATGTGTTATTTTTTTTGGCTGGGCTGTAAGAAACAGACATCTATGATGAATGTCTGTGGTTGCACTTTTTTGGTATGTCTTGTAAATCAGTTACCTGTGACTTTTATTTGGTGTTTTTCTCCCCTAATCACCAAACCTTTATTAATAATTATTTGTGCGTACAACTATATATACTATTTCCTTTTTCCTTCTATAGTTCTTTTTTACAAAAATATACATGGATAGGAAAATATGCAGAAATAAAAAAACAGTTTTGTTAGGCTATAAGATAATGGGTATCTGCATTCATATTTATTTTAATATCTTTTAAAAAATAAATATAAATAAAAATTCATCAAATGGTATGATACCTAAATTAAATGCTAAATGCTCTATTGCTTTATAAAACCATATTAAATCATAGAAGGTTATCAAATTCAAGGAACTATTGAGATTAAAGTTAGTATCAACAATTCTTAACTTGAAAAATTAGTTGATGAATTTACGGCCAAGATGGAGGCGTAGGTGGACACACTGTGCCTCCTTGCACAACCAAGATTAAGGACAACAAAGATTTAGAAACCAAAAAACAACCAGGTCTGACAGAAAATTGAACTGTAAGGAAGTTCGACAACTATTCATCCAGACTGGTAGGAGGGGCGGAGTTGGTGGCCCGCAGAGAGGGATGGCGTGGCAGGAGAAAGTGGTTGGCGGTCCCAGGTGCATAGGTGGCAGCTGGCAGACCCGGGGTTGTGCAGGGTGGCTACCTGACCGCAGACACACATTTGCGTGCAGATAAACCAGGTGAAAATGGGGAGGCAGACTGCGCAACCCAGGGCCCCAGCGCTGGGAAATAAAGCTTAAAAGCCCCGATTGAAAACACTTGTGGGGGTTGAGGTGCTGGGAGAGACTCTCAACATCACAGGAGAGTACGGTGGAGAGACCCACAGGGTCCTAGAGCATACACAAGCCCACCCAGATGGAAATCAGCACCAGAAAGGCCTAAATTTGTTTGTGGGAAATGGCTGAAGGGACTGAAATACGAGAGAGAGCAGAGCAAGCACCATTGTTCCCTCTCAGACCCCGCCCCCACATACAGCATCACAACCCAGCGACTGGGTTGCTCTGCCTTGGTGAACACCTAAGGCTCCACCCCTCATATGTAACAGGCACATCCAGACTAAAAAAAAACAATATGGCTCAAGTGGAAAAACACGTCAAAGCTCCAGAGCCAATACTTCTAAGAGACCAAGAGAGAGCCAACCTATCAGATGCATAGTTTAAAGCACTGGTGATCGGGATGATCACAGAATTGGTTGATTTTGGTCACAAATTAGATAAACAAATGAAGGCTACACTAAGGAAAGGAAGGAAAATGCACAGAGAACCAATAGAGATGCGAGGAAAACTGGGACTCAAATCAACGGAGTGGACCAGAAGGAAGAAAGAAACATTCAACCAGAATAGAATGAAGAAACAAGAATTAAAAAAAATGAGGAGAGGCTTAGGAACCTCCAGGACATCTTTAAACGTCCCAACGTCTGAATAATAGGGGTACCAGAACGGGAAGAAGAAGAGCAACAAGTGGAAAACTTATTTGAACAAATACTAAAGGAGAACTTCCCCAATCTGGCAAAGGTAATGGATTTCCAGGAAGTCCAGGAAGCTCAGAGAGTCCCAAAGAAGTTGGACTGGAGGAGGAACACACCAAGGCACATCATAATGACATTACCCAAGAGTAAAATGAAGGAGAGAATTCTAGAAGCAGCAAGAGACAAGGAGGCAGTCACCTACAAAGGAGTTCCCATCAGACTGTAAGCTGATTTCTCAAAAGAGACCTTCCAGGCAAGAAGGGGCTGGAAAGAAGTATTCCAAGTCATGAAAGTCAAGGACCTACATCCATGATTGCTCTATCCAGCAAAGCTGTCATTTAGAATGGAAGGGAAGATAAAGTGCTTCTCAGATAAGGTCAAGTTAAAGGAGTTCATCATCACTGAGTCCTTATTATATGAAATGTTAAAGGGACTTATCTGAGAAAAAGAAGATAAAAAATATGATAGTAAAATGACAGCAAACTCACAGTTATTAACAACCACACCTAAACCAAAAGCAAACAGCTAGAACAGGAACAGAAACACTGAAATGGAGATCACATGGAGGGTTATCAAGAGGGGAGTGGGAGGAGGAGAGAGGGGGAAAAGGTACACAGAATAAGTAGCATAGACAGTAGAGAGAAAATAGGGGGAGGGTAAGAATAGTGTGGGAAATGTAGAAGCTAAAGAACTTATGACACATGGACAGTGAACTAAAGGGGGAATGTGGGTGGAGGGGAATGAAGGGGGGAGTTGGGACAAATGTAATAGCATAATTAATTAAATAAAATAAAATTTAAAAATATTAGTTGACAAACATTTGTTATAATGAGGCAGAAATCAGTGAGGATGGAATTAAGACAAAATCACACACTTGCTCACTTTTATTTTAATGATACACAAAAATATATGCAAACATCCTATAGGGTAGTAATCAAAATTACTTGTGAAAAGTTGGGCCTGTCTCCAAAAAGTAATTACAAAATTAACTAGATCTTTATAAAAGGAGAAAAAGTATGTATACACACATACACACACACAAAAATACCTAAAACTTGCTTTTGAATGTCACTGTGTAGTGTGGAATATGGATTTGGAATAACTTGTGTTATTGGGTTAACTTTTATATGATACTTTAGGTATTGTGGTATTTGATGAATTTATATTTGATGAGATGGAACAGTTTCTTTAGACACATAATAAAGAAATGTACTATTGTCTCACTCTTTAGTATCCAATTCAGTATTTTTTCTCAAATAACCAATGAGTTAAATGAAACTAGAGTTTCTGCATTTTTTTGCAGTGTTGGAAAATTAAATGTAGGTAGCATTTATGTCGTGATTTTCATTTGATAGAAAATCTTGAACTATTGTATTTTTTGTCAAGGGAAGTAGGAATATGGCCACTTTTATAAATTATTTTAGACAGATTTTAAATTTCATCTTAAATATTTCTCTCTGCCCAGCAATACTTTTCTTTGTCACCAATTAATTTTAATATTAGCTTAGGCAAAACATGATTAGGAAGATAAATCTGCTACAGAAGTAACGATTCTATATTTCGAACATAAATGCTAGTAATTTCTAGGTTGTATGTGGTTTTGGATAGTCCATATTACATCTCTGCTTATCAAAGATAATTATGACTCAGATACTCTAATTTTAATCTTGAATACATCATTGCAATTCAAGACACTTAATCACTGAAATTTATTAGATAGGGTACCTTTAAGATTGTGTTATCACATGTATTACTCTTTACTGATTTCAAATTGCTGATGGAGCAGCTGCAATGATTCATTTATTCTTTTTTAATAGTTTAATGTATTAGCAAACTTACAGGAACAGCACAGAAGACAAACAACATTAAAAACATGCACTTGCATGTAGGACAACTGACAAACACCATTTAGTTGCCATCAAGAAATTTACTTATTTAAAAAAAAAAAATCCAAATGCTGGAATGGTCCAGAAAATTTAACAGGTTTATTTATATTGTTATAAAGTTCAGTTGTTGAAACTGTTTCACTGAAACTTTTTGTTGTACATTAATGCTTTATGTCCCCACATACATATCATACACAAGTGAAAATGGAAAAACTGCCAATACCTGATTTCTGCTATTTTCCACTTGCAATCCTGTTCTTAGGTTCCCTTTGACTCCATGGGGCAAAAATATCTAAGGTTCAGAACTACCAATAATAGGGAGAAGAGAATTTTTTTTTTTTTTTTTTTTTTTTTTTTAAGAATAAACTGTTCCCCATCATAGTGGATTCTTAAGCTTGTTCTCCATGTATGTGGTGTGCTAGTTGAATCTTTTGGCATAATTGTTACAGGTTTGTCATGGACAGCATACAGGTTGGTGTCCTCAAAAATGCCAACCGACAGGCCTCTCTTACTTCCTGTAAAGCACCAATAGCTGCTCTCTGGAAGTGCATATTCGTTTGAAGTCCTGATAAATTTCTCACACCAGATGCTGGTAGGGAAGTTTGTGAATCAGAATTTTAGTGTACGTCTTATAACATGTAATTTCACCAAGTGCCCTGTTACCAGGCCTGTAACAATAAGGGTTCTTTACCCTCCAGTAGAGGGTGCTCTCTTTTGGGTGGCTTTGGTAGCCAGTTGCTTCCTTGGTGTTTTGCCACCAGTCAATTTGCGGGCAGTCTGCTTTGTAGGAGCCATGGTATAGAGATCTTTTTACTTACCGTCCCTCTCCTTTGGCTGGAGCTCCACGAGCTCTAGAGGCAGCACTGGTCTTAGCCATGATGGCAGCAAACACTGCTTGTTTTGTACAAGAAGCTAAAAGATCAGAGTCCCAAAAAGTTTCCTATATAATTTCAAACTAATATAAATGAAAACTGTATTTGCCTGGAGCAATTTAAAGTATATTCTGTATCTTACAGTATTCATCACAGTATTAAGTCTGTGTTTGTTAAAGTTCTCCACTCTCTTCATGTCTAAGTGTTCATGTCTAATTAATGTAAATGTGCATATTTGTGCCTATTATTCATGGTTATGTCATGAAGATACTTTTACACAGGATAATAACCAGTGCTTATTGAAGGTCTATGATGGATGAGGCACTTTACATATAATTTAGAATTTAATTTAAGCTTTATAAAAACTCTAGCAACTAATCATTATTATCTCCATTTCACTATGAGGATGTTGAAATTCAAAGAAGTTAAGAATCTTGATTACAGTTGTGTAAACAAATTAGTGGGAGTTAACTGTGTTTGAACTGAAGTCTGACTCCAAAGCCCATGCATGTTTCACTGGGACATTTTTTCTTCATAACACATCAGTTTTATTACCTTTTATTATCATCTTAAAGATAGCATTTAAAGTGCAAGTAATTTTCTTTTAAAAAAATTAACTGAACAAGCTTAATCAGTATCATTTTCAGTCCGGGATAATAGTTTCTTATATTATTTGAAAAGTCTCTTAGGTGTTTTATTTGTTCTGCGTGCTGCCATATACATTTTAGAAATATAGTACACCATAGCTGTGTGTTATTTTTCATATTTTAAGGCAGTACTACAGTCACTGTGGGATATTTTCAAATACAAGGGTATATATATTTGGCTCATGGCAGGTATAGTAACCTACTTTTTATTACCTTTCTTCTGACAAAGAAGATAAAGAGTTACTTTGTGATTTATTCTGTGGATGAAGATTGGAGAAAGAAATTCTTCAGTGACTGCAAACGAAAATATTATGTCAGTTTCACTCTGACTTACAATCAGCATTTTGTGTGATTTCTTGATTTTTTTAATGGGAAATATTTCCAAATATTTTTAGAAAATAGCAAAATTTAAAAATAGATATTTTCTATACACTTAAAATACAATATGATTATGTAAATCCAAGTGCAAGTAATTTCGAGTTTTAAATACACATTTATGAAAAGTTGCGCAAGAGTAATCAATCTAGTCAAATTTACTCCTAGATTATTTAATTGTTTTAGGATATCATGGTTTATCAGAAGCTTGAGGAGGACTTAAATGCATCCAGGTAAAATTTTTAGAGACAGATATAAAAATGAATGACAAATTTTTTTTAAGTAGTGGTTTCCATCAATAATAATTTGTTATAACAGTTAAATTCTCTTTTGTGCGAGTTTATGTAAAACCTTATTTATAATACTTTTAAGGAGATTTGTTCAAATATCTCTGGTAAAAAGATGTCAGGGCTATTTTTATTATCTGTAATGAAATCCTGTTAGAGCAAGTCTTGCTTTAACATTAAAATCCAAAACAGTGTTTTTTATTACCAAAATCCAAATGCCAAGGAAAAGTCAACTCATATGCAGGGTAGGTATATAAACAACAGTTCAATTACTGAACTGCTAAAACAGATTTCACTATTTTTTCTGTTTTCAGTTAAGCCATTTTCAAGTACATAAGAGAAAATTTGATGTTTTAGTAGCAGCATTTTTTTCATGTATTGAAAGAAAATAATGTGGTTGATGTGGAGTTTTTATTTTTTTATGTGAATTTTTAAAGGACTTCTTTGTATAATTTTTAAATATTTCTTTTAGTATGTACAGCTAGCTTTTCTGTTACTTTAGATGTTGTAACTGGAAGTCAGTTATAGATCTGAGAATATTAGCTTTGCTAATTTAATCTAAATTTATATGCATAAACCAATTTTTGGCATATTTGCTAATTTACATAACCTCAGTAAAGATTTTCAAAAATCTGTTGTTGAAATTTATTAAAGTTAAGATTTAATTACAAGTTTCAGTGGTTAAATTTTAAAGGAGCAAATTTAAGATGTAGTTTGTTCTTAGAATCCAAAATAAGTGGTATAGAATGATTAGCTCTTATTTGGGAGGAAAAAAAATGCACTCACATTTAGAGCTAAGTTTCCAGATTATTTTATTGAGACAGCCATATATAAAACTTAATTATAAAAAATAACCTTGTTTAGCATGAAGAAATTAAACAGAACTCTGAATAATGTTTAGTGATGCTCATTTACTATTTTTGAGCTTGAAAAATGAATAGCTATTTAGGGTGATACTGAAAATGAACTCCCTTGTTATTGTGATACCATACTGTGTTGAGATTAAGTTAGCCACGCTGTGTTGGAGCTCAGCCTGCAAAGAAATGAATCTGCTGATTTTTGTCACTTCCAAGACCAGCCAGGGTAACTGCAGCCTGCCAGTTGACTACATCAAGGAACAATATTGTATGAAATCGTCAAGTGGTAATATTTGTTTTAAAAGTGACGTTGTGACTTTTTATTAAAATTATTAATACAAGCAAAGAAGCTAGTAGTGCTTTTATTTTTATCAAGTAGCTTTCTAGGAATTTTCATCAATATATCATCAATTCAGCTATAATTCTAGTATGCAATACAGAAACTATAAATAAGCTTTTGGCTCTTACCATTAAAAATTATATCAACAGCTTTAATACCTTCTTTCACTCTATTTGGTTTCACTATGCTCTGTTTTAGTAAATTTGCATATCCATTTTGCTCTCAATGGTTAATTTTACCAGTTCAATTTCTTTGTAGACTTTTGCCATAAGTAAAAAGGATTTTAAATCTTGTAGCCTCTTCAAATATTTTATTACCATTTATTTAAATAAACAATAATGTACATGCTTGTTTATTGTGAAAGTATCCATGGCATTTTGATTGAAAGCAGCCTCAGGAAAAATAAACAGAGCAAAAGCATTGTCTTTATTTACAATATATAGAAGATCACTGTTTTCATTTTAAGTGTAAGAGACTGCAGGAAATGCTAAAGAAGGACATCTTTAGCAATGGAATTTACATACCGTTAGCTCACAGTAATTGATTAGCAGCAGGGCTCTGAGTACAGAGCTGGCTGGGCACATTATTTGGATGCCTTTGATGCTGTGCTTCTCCGAATCTTGCTGGCTGCATGCTTGTTACCTTTGTTTGTGACACAAATAATTACTTGATAAAATGAAGTGCATCGCTGTGAACAATTGACCCTTTGGAACAGTCCAGGCTGGTCAGCAGTCTAAAGCCACACTTTAAAGCCATCATTATAGCCTCAAACTTAAGAGTCTCCAGTGTACAGACAAAGGTGTTATCTTCCTTTAGTACAAGTCGAGTGCCATTTTCAGACTTTATGAAGTATTTAAATTGAATGATATTTGACGATATTGAAAACTCCTCTGGAAATCCATCCAGCCTGCTTTTGGACACCAGAACAATACGAGATTTTATCTTTGATATGAAATCAGGAGCATTACAGAAGATTCTCAGTCCTTGTGAGCGATCATGGTTATCTGTTATCTCCAAGAAAGTAGTCTCTCTGGGTGTTAGCTGTTCTTTCTCCCACCTGGATTTCACTTCCTCCGCCAGCCCCTTGAGCTGAAAGAATTCTGCTTCTTGTGCGAGAAGTTGGTTTTCTCGAAACCCTTCGGGCAGTAGTAGTTCTCCATTTCGTAGGAAGTTTAGGACATGCCTGAAGAGGAGCCCATCCCTGTCTATGAAATAATGACCATCAGCATCAAACGGGCAGAGGATTTTTCCATTTACTATACCTTCAAGGAAAGTGTCTGGGTACTTGGTCAGTGTTTGTTTTTGAGTAATATATAAATATCCACCAACGTTGAGCGTCATCAGTGAAGATTTGCAGTTCTTTCCTTGGTCAGCATCTTCCAGGTTGTTGTCTTTCTCTTCATATTCCTTTTGTTTTTCTCTTCTGTTTGGTTTACACTCCATTTTTCAAAATGCTGTTTGAGCTTGTTCTTTTTGGCTTGGAGATTTTTACAAAAGAAACTGCCACACAAACACGCCTTTATTCAGCTCCAGCCTGGTGATAGAATGGAAATGCTGGCAGTATCGCTTGCTCTGTCAGCTTGATTTTGCAGTAGGTGGCGTATCAGCTGTATATGCAGGAGCTCTCTGGAGTAAGACAAGGGGAAAAAGATAATTTGCATTTAACTGTATCAGGGAAGGAATTTGTTGTGCAAAGATTTTCATGTATATTTTTTGAAATAATAAAAGTTACTCATAATAAGTTGAATTTCCTCTGGCAATTAAACAATTACATCTGTATAATTCTCCAGCTAAGTGTGAGTTTTCATCCATTTCTAACCATATACTAAGGTATTGTTTAATAAGATAGGCTTAATATTGAATAATACTGTCATCTTTTGGAGAGTACTGTATGTTGAATTAGTATCCTTTTTTAAAGTAAATTATAAAAGGGAAACCTAAAGAGAAAGGAATTAGGCGTATAGGATTTTCTCTCCTATAAAATGTCACACATTGCAGAGTGATGTAGTCATTTTAGAAACCCAAAGGACAATATTTAAACCCAAAGGACAATATTTAAACCCAAAGGACAATATTTGTGACATTGTATTTGAATTTAATTGGATATTTGTGTGATTCTGATTTTGGGTCCTTTAGCAAGTGAGAAGAAATTTTCTTAATATCCTTTAATAAAAGGTTCTGCTTTGTTTTTTTTACCCTAAATACAGCCTTTGCAGTAATCATTTACATTTTTTTGGTTAAGATTTCCTATGGAAAATGTAAAGCTTGTTTAACCCTAAACCTGCCTCAGTACTGAACAAAAGACTTGGACTGATGTAGAAAATATAACTCTGTGTGTGCATGCATGCATGTGTGCATGCATGTGTTTGGGAAGATAAAAGACAGGTTCAAAATACCTGCACTAAAATAGTGTCATGGGAAAGTTAGTTGGTTTTTGTTGTTGTTGTTTTCAGTGTTCACAAAGGATGGAAGGGCCAAAACCTAAGCTTAAAAAAAAAAAAAACTTGGCAGCTGGAATGACATGTGAGTGTAGTGTCCCCCTCCCCCCATTTTTCCCCCTTCTTCCCTTGTAACATGCTTACCTTCCAAAGCATTTTAGTGGTCTGAGCTTTCAGTTTTAGAATTTTAAAGGCCCATGGTAAAAGGTCTGGACACGGTCCCCAATACACTGTTATTTGACTGGTCCGACTGCTAAATTATTCTGGGGAACTACATTTTTTTTCAGAATTAGACTAGATTTTATATTAAATTGATTTATATTTCTTTTCTGTTAAAGATGTTTTTAAATTCTTCAGCTGTATGGTGATAGAAATATTGGAGCAAGATTCCTCTAAAAATGCTTAGATTACATTTTCTCTAAACAAGGTTAGATTTTTTCAGATAAAAAATTATATTCTTCATTATAACAGATTTTGAATTTAACATTTATGTGTTGTTGAGATGATCAGAAGTTCATTCAGATAAACTGCAGATGTAAGGCATAACATGTTTTAGGGCTAAGTTGTTGTTTAAAGGCCATGAAATTCATCCTCTTTATTGTACCAAAAATAAAATTACATTTCAGAGAATTTTTAGTGTTTTATCTAGAACTTTAAAGCTTGTGAATAGCTATAACTTGGACTAGAGCTTCCTCTCAGTCCTGCATCATTTAAGAGTTTGCTATTAAAGTCTGACAATTTTATGTATGTGTTGACTTTCCTGTGCATATGACTTTTTAAGAACTAGAGAATAGATTGGGGGGGTTGGTACAACTTTGGAAATGTATTCATGGAATTCTTATGTTAATCATCACTGCACATGAGAAGTACCATAAAATAACAAAAGCACAACAATTTTATTTATAGGTAGAGTCCTCTTTTAATGAAGTGACAGGACATCAGAATCAATAGAATGTAACTGATACAGTGGTAGAAACTGTGCTAGCATTTTCTTTGCATGTTTAAAGTGATGTAGCTGAATAGTATGTGATACCAGGTCCGCTTCCTTACAGCCTGTTTGCCCACTTGTAGGTGCCCTTCATGGAGAAGTGAAGCTAGTGCTGCTATAGAATGGGCTTCCATGGGATGGGAAGAGGAGGCTGCAGAAGTTGGACTGCTGACCTCTTCATCCATCACTCGTCCCAAGGCTGCCTTATATTTGCTAACTTGCTTACTTATGGTTTCTGCTGCCTTTTTTTTTTTTTTTAACTACTGATGCTTGTTCTTTGTTTCTTTTGCTTGCTTTGACAGACTAAACCACCACATCATATGCCTTTAACCCATGATCACTGTTTCTCACTCTACACTTCACTCTGCTGTTCTTGGCTTCCACAAACCTGACATGTGTGATTTGTTTGCCATCTGTGGCTGGCCACAGTCATGTTAATGGAAGCCTAGTCTGAGTGTGTGACTAGAGTCTCATATCAAACCATAAGACTTTTCTTTTGTGTCCTGTTGCCTCCAACTTGCAGAAAATGGCACCCAGTAGGATCCACCTTACCCTCATCACTCCCTATTGCCCCCATTAAAATATAGTGATTGCAGTTTACAGAAATTGGAGGGGGTTGTTGATAGTTGCTGACTGTTGTGGTCTACATGCCCCTTAGGAGAAAGCCAGTTTGTCTTTTTATCATTTAATTCTAAATTTATATTTACCTGCTTGGGGGATTATGGGGTAGGGAAGGTTTGTCCTAGGTGTTAATCAGGTCCACATAGCCCTAACTATTAAAATGGTCTTTCAGTACCAAAGCCAAGGGAAATATCCCTGGTTTATATGACTACATTTCTCTGCCTTACTGTAGAAACAAACCGGAATTAATCAGTTCAGTAGTTTCAGCAGAAAGGCTTAACCCGCACATCAATGATCAGTTCACTTAGCTCCACTAGACTTAAGATTCATCTGCTTTGCAGGTAGAAGGATTTTTTTTTTTTTTTTAAGGTAAGGACCCTGTTTTATACTCAGTACCAAAGCCCTTTGTTAGAGTTAGATTCCCTCTATCTTAGACATCTGTAAACTGTGCATAAACAGAGCCCTTTAGCCAACTTTGAAGATTTAAACAATGCCATTGTCAGGTTCTTGGTATGAATATATCCATTAGGCCCAATTCCTAACCAAATTCTAGCTAAACTTTTTGGTATATAGTGATGCTGATCTACTGCCTGCATTTGGCAGACCCAATTCCAGGCCAGTGGGAGGCATTCCCATTTTATCTGTCAGCTGATGGGAAATGATGTCATTGACATCATTATGATTGAACATGAGAAACATTCATTCTGACATTCAGCTATGACTATTTTACTTTAGTGCCATTCTGTATGTTAAAAAATAAATTGAATAGTGCAGTGTATTAACATTTAAAAAATCAAGAATTTATCCATTTTTATTGTTTTTTTAATTTAAATTATATTATTGTTTATGCTGTTACAGTTGTCCCAATTTTTAAAATTTATCCATTTTAATCTGAATCTATTTGAATATGCAAATTTTGTTTTGTTTGGAAATAATAAAGTTTGTCTACATTAGATGTTGTCTGGTACTGAGGTTGTACTAACAAAAACGCATACTACAGTACCTTACCTACCTTATGTTGCTAATTGACCATAGTATCTACCCAACTATGCAGAGTGCTTGTATGCTCTTAGGACTCACCAGATGTAGCCATTGGCAGGAAGGTGATGTGGATGGGTAATTCCAGTCAAATGAATAGAGCTTTAAAAGTTTTATAGTTTTGGACTGGGTCTTCAAAAAGTCCAGGAAACTTTGCTACATCAGCAAATTTTTAGCCTCATTTGAGAAGTATAGAAAAGAATAAAGCACTATGTATCAAAAGGAGCACAAATAAAAATAACAGACTCAATGAGAAGTTCAAGCAAAATTCCATCTGTATTTTTTTGCTTTTCATTATAGAGGTAATCTTGAAAACAATCTACAAATAATATTAATTAATATTTTAAATGTACATTGGAAGATGAGTATTTCAAAGAAACCTGTTTTATAATTCTGTAAGCAGGAGTCATTTAGGTTTTTTAAAATGATTTCTCTATTTTGAAATGTAGCCTATACATGATTCACTGGAAAATTTTATTGTAACCAAATGAGAAAAGGACTTCTATAAACCATCAAATAAACATTGAAATTGTATTATGGTATTGAACTCATTTTTATAGTGCTGTTTGGCAAAACAGCATTTACCTTCTCTTTGAGAAGGAGGTGTTATAAGTTAATAACCATTATATGATTATTCTCAAAGTGAAGGATGTGACTTAAACTTACGAAGGTAATATTACTCTGAAATCACTGACCAAAAGGGTCTCAGCTCCCAAATTGTTCCCTACCACTGTTCCTTCTATTATTCTCTTATCTTTAGATCCTGTTGTGTTTTTAGTGGTGAGGTGGTGTGGGAGAGAGAAGAGTGCCTGAATAGCAGAACAGGATATGATGGTTCATAGGAGCAAAGGCAGTCTTACTCACAGAGAGTAGAGTGATTATAAATTAGGAATGGAGAACTGTTATATTGCACATTTTTTTGACATTTAACATTTCTGAAATGTTAAGACATTCAGGATATGTATTAAAATTACTGGCTTGTAAAAGTTTTCATGGCAGTATTTTGTCTTTCTTAGTGACACATAAAGTAATAGTGACTATTACAGTTGACGGTATCTTAAGTTTGATGAAATATTTGAGCCATTCTGTGAGCTTACCCCAGGAAATAAAACTAACAGGGTGAGGAAAAGTGGGAAGGGATGAGAGAGAGAAAGATTAAGGCAGCAGTCCTCAGCCCTGGCTGCTGCATGTTAGAATGATCTAGGGAGGCTATAAAAATACCACTACCTCTTTGGCCTCACAAGGAGGTTCAAGTATAATCTCTGGGAGTAAGACCAGTATTTATTTTTTATTTTTTATTTTTGAAAAAAAAACCTCTGCAGGTGATTCTAATGGTCAGAGTTGAAGAACTACTTTATTAAAGACATTGATGAGCTAAGGAAAGGGAACTTACCTGAAAGGAGTTCTTAATGTTGGGGACATAATTTCTCCCTTGTAGTTGTGAGGATCACTCACCATGAAAGTATCTTGAAAATTATAAAGAACTAAACTAGTATGAGATATCATTGCTATCACTAATTAAACATGGTAAAGAGATAGGATGAAATTAATAACACTTGGATCATACTCAGTTGATTTAAAAATATGCCATTGATCATCTATATGTATTTCATTAATAATATTGTATCTCTCAACTATATTGTAATCTTTCTTAAGCATGGGGTATCTGTATTTTTCTTCCTTTGTTCCCCTCACCACAGCTAGCCCAGTATGTGGCACTGTTTAACTAAAATGTAGCACTATCGTGAAAGTCTTTTCTCTAGGAGATTTAATCTTTCCTACAGGGACTTGTTTTTCTCTGTTTAATCACTTTTGCTCTTGGTTTTTAAAATTCTTTCTAATTGCAAATGAAGCAGTCAAAGCTGGATTACACCCTTTGATAAAGGTATAACTAAAACTGTTACAGTACTATGATTTTTGTCACCCTTTTGCACTTATTACATTACAACATTCATTTTTTTCCCAAAAACATGTAATGTCTTTTAGAAATTATTTCCTCGATCTCTCCATACACAGGCAAAAAATAAGGTACTGTTTAACTTGGAAAACTGATCACTGCCTAAAGCAGGGAAAATTATCCCTAAGACATGCTTAACCAGGAGGCCAATTCACCAGCCGACCTCCAGGAACATGAAGGTGAACATGATAAACAGACTATCCCCCATCTGAGCCTTCATTCACTACCATTTGATAACCCTTCTTCAGGCCCAGATCAGCAGCGCATTTCTTGCCAACAATCATTAAATGTCCAAGAAGACTTTCGTCATCCTCTGCTACAGAAATCTGGGATACATGCTTCTGGGTTATCACCAGAAAATGTGTTGGTGCTTGAGGGGAAATGTCATGAAAAGCAAGACGCCGGTTATCCTCAGAAATGATCTAGGCTGGAATTTCCTTGCAAATGATCTTCCTGAAGATCATGTTGCCATCAGGTGGAGCAGCCTGAGCTTTGGCAGTCTCATTCATTTTTCAACCTCCCTTCCTCAAGGCTGCCAGGGGCAGCATTCATTTTTCTAAATAAAGCTGTATTTTATTCTTGGGTTTTATTCAGCATCTTACTCTTTAGAGCAACTTTGAGATTAGAGATTATCTCTTTATAACGTCTCAACATCATGTCCACATCTGTACTTCAGGTTTTTATATTCATTAAGTATACATGTGGTAACAAGCGAAAAGTATTAAAACATATAGATGTTGTTTTTAAAATACCCAGTCACTAAGTTATTTGTTTGATCAAAATTCTGTTATGGTTTCTGTAGACTCATAGAACAAACTCACATATTTATGGCCTCCTTCTTTGATTTTGTATCTTAGCTGACCACTGTAATTCATAGGTACCCTTTGATCAGCATTACAACATCCCTTGTATAGGAATATACATCCTTCTTTTCCCCAGTCTGTAGGGGAATAGTTGAAGAGTGGTACTGTGAATGAGGAAGTTGGAATGTTTTCTAAATCTTAAATCTAGTTCTCAAATTATGGTTTCAGTATTCTGTTTAAAATTGGGAATTCCCAGGACATTAGGCCTAGTTGTAATTTGAATATTGTAAGAAAATGTATTACATTAACATAACTTTTGGGAATATTTATATGACTGCTCATTTGTTACTTGTGAGGTAGCTAATCAAATGCTAACTCTGTAAGTTTACTGAAATCTGAGCGTGATCATTTATTCCTAAAATTCCTGAAGATTAAATAGAAATCAGAGCATCAATTTACAAATTTGAATAAAGATTGCATTCTTAAAATAGAAGGATTGCAAGTTTGTCTAACTGGTTTGTTAAGATGCCAAGTAGCTTGTGTTAATAGGCCATGCCCTGTGAACCACAGGCAAAATCTGTCAGGAAAAGATTGTAAATGAAGTAATGGAGACTAGTAGGCATATTGAAAATTTACCTTTTAATTGCACCTGCTCTGTGGAAATTCTGTCTCTTCACTGCTTTTCCAGACAAGGTAAACAGGTGTGATGTAGGTGTGAATCAGGAAAGTAGCTTCAAAAGTCTTGAGGATCAGTCCAAAACCTTGGTTCTAGCCCACTCCTCTGTGTTTTAATGTGAGTTGGAAGTGCTCTTAAAGCCCTCCCCGTTGAATTGGATCCAGTGTGGTCCTGTGGAAATGAATGCCTGTGTGTACTTCCTGATGCCTACCATCTTCCTAACATACCTGCCTGAATTGCTTACATGCCAATGCTATTAAACACCCTTCCTGCTTGCTTATTACTTTAACTTGTTCAAACTAGGAATGCCCTTAACTTGTAAAAAGTTTAAGTCACTACTTCTCTTGAGTTCTTCAATATAGAGTATATCTCAAATTGAGATATACAGTAGGAAGCTTCTCTTAGAGCAGAAGTTTGTGTGTTACCAGGTGTTGGGCAGCTTCTCAACATTTTGTCATTCTAAGAAACAGTTTCTAATTTCTACTCAAAGAGAATTTAAGTATATCTAGGTCTTTTAGAAAGTATTAGAGCAAACAAAGTAAACACTAATTAAATAATAAAACTTCCCCAATTAGAAAGGAAAGCCAGTTGTAGGTGTTTTTTTCTTTTTCTTTTTTCTTTTAGAGATCTCAGAGATGCCAGGAACTTCATTGCTGAGGCCTAGAGATGGAATGTAACATCTCCAAAATAACACTGCTATTTATGACAGCATCAGAACTAGAAGCCTTCAGTTCTTTTTTTTTTTTTTTTACATCCTTTTTTAAAAAAGATTTTATTTATTTATTTTTAGAGGGAGGGAAAGGGAGAGAGCAAGAGAGGGAGAGAAACATCAATATGTGGTTGCCTCTTGCACTCCCCCAACTGGGGACCTGGCCCACAATTCAGGCATGTGCCCTGACTGGGAATCCAACCAACAACCTTTTGGTTTGTACGATGGCACTCAATCCACTGAGCCACACCAGCCGGGGCATAGAAGCTTTCGGTACTTTTTATAGGATGTACTCTGTATGTTTAACTTTTAAGAGTCTTCCTTCAAATTTTTATAGATAAATAAAATAACCATCACCAAAAACATGTGTTCATACTCATTACAAGTCTTTTGGTTACAATTAGAAGAAACCAGTTATTAACCAGTGTAGCAAAAAAAAATAAAATGGTGGGAGGTGGCAAGGTGGGAGGGTATTGGGGGAGAATTTAGAAAGGATTTGGAATATATCCCAGAATTAAAAGAAGATGAGGACAATGGCCAAGCCTAGGAAAAGGTAGGAACTGAGGCATTTCAAGGACTTAGAATGAACTTACATGGCCTCTCTTTAGAGTGCTGTCATGACCATGTCCTTCCAGCAGTTTCTGGTGTGGGTCCCTTAGTTTAAAATTCCAAGCGAGAGAGAAGAGATGAAAGCCACTGTACACACTGTTTGCACCATCTTCACTGCCCTTCTGACTTACTTCCCAGTCTAAATCCAACCCATTTTTCAAGGTCCAGCACAAACATTGCTTTCTCCATCACAGCTCTTCTTGATCCCCAGCTGGACATAATCTGTGTGTGTGTGTGTGTGTGTGTGTGTGTGTGTGTGTTAATTGTGTATGTCTCTGTCTTAAAGCCCTTATAATCCTTAACAAATTTTACTTTTTAAAAATTTATTGGGGTGACACTGGTTAACAAAAATTAATACAAGTTTTCAGACACACAATTCCACAATATATCATCTGTACCCTGTATTGTGTGTTCACCACCCCAAGTCAGGTCTCCTTCCATCACTGTTTATCTCCCTATACCCTCTTTCCACGCCCCTCGGTAATCACCACACTGTTGTCCTTGTCCATGGGTTCTTTCTTTCTTTTCTTTTTTGCTCTATCCTTTCACCCCTCTGCCTTCCCCAACAAATTCTACTTTGTACAGTAGAATCCCACAGCCCATATAGAAGGACCAGTACTTACTTGGTCAGTTAAATTCAAAGGTAGGATGTCATAAAATGATATTAATATGCATTTCTTCTGCCTTAAAACTATATCTTAAAACTTACAAATATTGTAAATGTACATTTAGTTATCAATATTCTTGTAGGTCATTGCTTTCAGTATAGGAGGCTGATTAAGCATCTGCTTTCTCTTTCTTGTGAAGATTAAACCCACAATTCAGTTAGATTTTCAATTTTGGTTTCTTTAAAACAGAGCAAGAACTTTGGCACTCTGAAACAATATGAATTCAGAATCCTTCTTTGATGTTTCTCTGCTAGTCTGCATAATTTGACATACAAGCACTACATAATTTGACAATAGTTTTTTAACAACTTACCAAACATTAAATCTAGCTTTCATAGAAGCATTTCCCTCCCTGATACTCATAAGTAATAGGATTATGTAGTCTATAATCAAATTGTATAATTACTATCAGAGTAAACCTAGCAGAAACAAGGTTCTAGTGTAGTTGGAGCAGAAGTATGTGTGTGAGTACTGGAGATTTTAACCTACTACCCACTAGTGTGTAGTAAGCTGTGGGCACCTGTTATTATATTTAAAAAAGGGGAGTTGAGAGTCTTGGTAATCTGGAGGTGTGTTAAGTGGAGGTCTAGCGGAAGTGCTTTTGGTGTATCAGAATGGTTTGTATGCCTGTCTGATCACTCTGCTAGACCAGCAGACCTCAATGTGTTGATCCGAAAACTGCTGGGTACAGAAGTCTCTGAAAGTTTTTCAAGGGATCTGTAAAATCAGAACTATTTTCATGATAATACCAAGCCTTTTGCCTTTTTCACTCTGATTTTCTAAATGTTTCTCAGTTTTAGTGTCTAATATAGTACATATTGATAGATAAAACCCACATAAATAAAAGCTCTTTGGTGGCCCTTAGGACTTTTTAAGAATATATGCCTGTTAGTAATTAGCTGTACTGGATTCTGACTCCTTGAGGGCAGCAGCCCTGTTTCATTTATTTTTCTTATTTCTGATGTGTTTTTGCATTATCTTCTGCATAAAAGTCACTCAGTAAATATCTGATAAATGTATGAGCAAAAAAAAGTTGATTATTTCAAGTATTTATGGTCTCTCAAAATGGGCCAACAAAATAGTGTCAAGTAAAGGTTCTTGTATTAATGAATATAATCTATAATTAACTGGTGATGTACAAATGTTTTAAATAATAAAATGAAATATTTAGTACGTTTCCCCTGAAATCTTAAACAATGTGTTGAGGAAGAAAAGAGGCATGGTTTAATGGAAAGAATGTGAAAATGTGTTCCTGTGAAGCTTTAAAAGGTATTTGAAGACTTTAAATTTTGCTTAGTGAACTGTATCATAAATAAATAGGCTTTTAAAAATTTATTTAAGAGGAGAAAGGAGAAGAAAGACAAGTGAACAGAGATGTGACATTAAGAGCAGTCAGTTGGTGGACTTTTCCTTTTACTTGAGAAGTATTTAAAAGCTATTTTAGGTTTTAAAAAGCTATTTTTAGGTTTGAAAATAGGATATGATGGTCAGAAAACTATCATCTGGAAAGTGAATTTTATTGCTTTGTGTGAGTGACCATAATTGAAGAATAATGATGAGAGTGGTGGCCATGTTGAAATGGCCCAGAGGCTTTGGACTCATCCATTCAGGTGTTATGTGGAGAATGCTGACAGCAGAAACCTTTAACTGAAAGTTAAATTAGCCTGTTCACATGGAGTAGGTACTACTAAATAAGTGAGGAACACTCACAGGTGCTATTAAAAGGTACCTCTTTTACTATTCAGCGTTAATAAACACATGGATCTATTGTGTAAGTTAAATTTTTTTAGGGACAGTATTCTAGTGGTATTTTGTTTTTAAAAAAAGGATTGATACATATTTGAATAGTGAATTTTTCTCATGGATTAATGATACTTTATACAGTACATTGAAATTTCTCCAAATCTTGATAGTAAGACAGTTTTCTTAATAGAACTTTTAACATCAGCGAGAAGCAAACTTGAATATAAGATTTGTTTTTGTTATAAGAAAATTCAAATTTTAATTTTAATCTTATACAATTCATTAAGATAAGTTATTTTTAGATGTTTAAACTGAATATAAAATAATTAGGGGCTTATTATTTTCTTCCTGGCATATTTTGGTATTCGGTAGGCATGCTTCTCCTTATTACTCTTGCTATCATCTGACAGTTCTTGAGAGTTGTTGCATATGTTGCCCTGACGGATCCTTGAACCATTGAATTACATAGTGTGTTCATATTTACTACTTAGGGGCTACAATAGTGGGTCCCCTAGATTGTGAAGACAAAATCAAGAAAGCTCACCCTATGAAAGATTTTCTAGTATAAATCATGAAGGTGTTGTTCTGTGTGCACTCTACAATTCAGTCAGTTTATCTCTTTCCTCCAGTGAACTGCATGCTTCTTGAAAGACAGAACTGTATCTTAATCATATTTGATTCCACAATGCCTAGATGGTGCCCTTCATATAATAGGCATTTAGTTAATGTTGGAAGGATGCATGAAGTCATTTGCCCTGGAGAGATGAAACGTAAATGCATTGCTGATGAGCCAAAGGATTTCCTGATTCTCTTCTCAAAACCTGGGTGAATTCTCACAGAAATATGACTGAGCCATAGCTATTCCTAACTGTAGTCATCCATTTTCAGACTGTAATAAAGCTTCTAGGACTTGTATGTCTATTCTTTCACCAGATTGGGGAAATTATCTTTCACTATTTTTTCAAACAAGTTTTCAATTTCTTGGTCTTCCTCTTCCCCTTTTGGCACCCCTATGATTTGGACGTTGGCATGTTTAAAGCTGTTTCAGAGGTTCTTGAGCCTCTCCTCATTTTTTTGAATTCTTGTTTCTTCATTGTGTTCCAGTTAAATGTTTATTTCTTCCTTTTGTTTCATATTGTTTATTTATGTCCCAGTTTCCTTCCCTTCACTGTTGTTTCCCTGTATACTTTTCTTTATTTCACTTTGCATAGCCTTCACTTCTATTATTTTGCAGCCATACTCAGCGTTTCTGTGAGCATCCTGATTACCAGTGTTTTCAACTCTGCATCTGATAGGTTAGCTATCTCCTCATCACTAGTTTTTTTTTTTGGAGTTTTGTTCTGTTCTTTCACTCAGGCCATATTTCTTTGTCTTGGTGCACCAGTCTGGATGAATGTTTCTTCTCTAACTCCTTGGTTGTCAGACTTCCATACAGCTCGATTTTTTTTTTTTGGCAGTTTTGGATGTTTTTTCTTTTTTAACTTGATTGTTGTCTTCTTTTGGTTATACAAGGAGGTGAAGCATATCTTCCTGTGCCTCTATCTTGGCTGGAACTCTGAAAATTATTTCTAATGGTAGGGAAAATTATCCTTCTTTTTGGACAGTTATTCATAGCAGTTAAAGCTGTAGTTTGGACATACCCAAATTAATAATTCTGCTGGAAAGAAAAGTCAGAGCAACTGGCAAGCAGAACTGGTCTCAGAGTAACCTAGGCAATGGTCCTGCCCAGTGTCACAATATTTTTTAGGCTGGCTGTTCTATTCACAGTGTATTCTAGAATTTTATTTACAGATATATGTATGTATACTCATGCATGTACGTGTTCAATATTTTTCCATTTGATTTTGTGCTATTTTAAGCCAAACTCTTTAGAAAGAGCTAAGTGTATAAAAACTATTATTGGCAAGGGGCTGCAGCAACCCAGTAAACACACCTGACAGGAGCCCAGTTTTTATGCTGGCCAAGAATAAGGTTTTCTTCTACTCTGACCAATGATTCTACTCTAAACTTATAAATATTTCTTTTGAAAAAATAAAATAACATAGAAACAGACTCATAGATACAGAGAACAGACTGATGGTTGACAGAGGGAAAGGAGATCAGGGGATTGTGTGAAAAATGTGAAGGGATTAAGTTGGTCGTAGTCACAGAGATGTAAATTACAGCATAGGGAGTATAGTCAATAATATCATAGTAACGTATGTGTGGCACCAGTTGGGTATTTGACCTACCAAGGGGACCAATCTATAAAGTATAGGATTGTCTAACCACTGTTCCGGACATGTGAAACTAATATAGAATAATATTGAATGTAAACTATAATTGAGAAAAATTCAATATATATATTCCTTTTTTCCCCTTGATTTTTATTGTTAATTAAGTTTTATTGTGATCATTATTACTGTGGTTAATGTGTTAGCATACAATCTTGAAAATGATAAATATTAACTCTGAATACATTTGTGAATTTTTTTCTTTCCATTCAAGATAAGCTTTCATTGGAAGGAATAGTGGTACAAAGAGCAGAATGCCGACCGGCTGCAAGTGAAAACTACATGAGGTTAAAAAGGTTGGTGATTTTTAACTTTAAAATAATACCTGATGTTTCCTTTTGGGAATTGACGTATATATGTTAGACTGCCTGTTAACTGCACTGTCATTATTGAAAGTGTTTGCTTCAAAGGCTGTTGGGTCTTAAAACCAAATAAGAATGAACTTGCAGTTATAAAACATTTAAATAAGTCATAGGGATGTAATGTATACCAGGTTGACTACAGTTATAATAATACTTCATTGTATACTTGAAAGTTGCTGAGAGAATAGATCTTAAAAATTCTCATAAGAAAAAAATTGTTTGTAAGTATGCATGGTGACTAATTTAATTACTGTGGTGAACATTTTGTAGTATATATGATTATCAAATAAATCATGCCATACACCTAAAAATACAATATTACATGTCAGTTATACTTCAGTTTTTAAAAAGCCCAGTAAGAGTTTCTTTGGCAAGGGACCCTTTAGAACCTGGGCTGTTTATTTGGGGTTTTTTTAGTCTACTGTGTTAATATAATCTGGAATCAACATTTTAAACTTCTTTTTCTAGTTGTCTTAATAAAGCTTTGATTTTTTTTTTTTTGTTCTCACCCAACGATATGTTTATTGATTTTAGAGCAAAAAAGGAAAACATCAATCAGTTGTCTCTTCTACTCACCTTGACCAGGGATGGAACCCATGGTGCATGGGATGATGCTCTAACTAACTGAGCCACCTGGCCAGGGCATCCTTATAAATCTTGATTCTTTAAAGATATGTAATAATAATAACTTTGTATTATTTTATTTTCAAAGGTTATAATCTTCCCATAATGAATATCTAAAATACTATACTGTATAAAGCAAATATATTACTAGAATATTATCCTTTTCTCTTGATTTGCAGAAATTTTTTTATAAACGTAATACTTTAAGATTTTGCTTCAGGGTCTACCTTTTTCCACTTTTGTACAGGGCTAATGTTTTGTAATTAATACTTAACAGTGATGATTGCAGTCTTGGCTGGTGTAGCTCAATGGATTGAGTGCTGTCCTGTGAGCTGAAAGGTTGCCAGTTTGATTCCCAGTGGGGATTGTGGGCCAGGTCCTCAGTGGGGGCAACTGATCAATGTATGTCTCACACATCGATGTTTCTCTCCCTCTCTATCTGCTCCCTTCCCCTCTCTCTAAAAATAAATAAATAAAAATATATTTTTTTTAAAAAAAGATGATGATTGCAAATTCTTGATACTCTAAATTTTATGACTTTAAAGAGTCAGCAATTTTTAAACTCTAAATAAATGTATTATAGTTTTTGTTGACTGTATTTCAATCCCATGTAGTTCAGAATTATAAATTTGTTTCAACACTTACTAGGTGGAACAGAACAAACAAAAATATCTGGCCTCCTGGAGCTTACATTTGAGCAGATTGTAGCTTCACAAAACTGGTAGTTGAGTGCACCTGTTCCAACAGCTGTGGCAGCCTCTCTGGATTCCAGTATTCTCACTTGTAAAAGAGGCTGGTTGAGCTGGATCTTCTTTAAATTGCACATCATCTTTAAAATTTTTCTCCTTTTCTCAGTTAGATTAGAGTTTGTCTCTTGGGAATGAAACAGAGGGACTGATTTTCTTGTCCAGTAATTCCTCTCATTTAAATACCTCCCAGGGCAAGTAAAAGTGTGACAATCAAAATGAAATTTTTTTTTATAATAAAAAATAATTTTGGGACTTAGGCAGAAGATTTTTCTCTCTTTGTGTTTATCCTGTGGATTTATTATATAATACAAGTCTTTTTGAAGATTTGTCTTCAAATAACTAATGAAATTAGAAAATGCAAAATCTGGTTACTGAACTGGTTGCCAAGAGTTTTTCCTCTGGCCTTAATTTTCTTTAAAGGTTTCTAAAGATTTCTGATGATGAGCCGGCAAGTCACCCATGCTTATGAAATAGCTGCCTTTTTTCTTAACAAAAAGAAATTAAAATTGTTTAGCCTTTGGAGTATGCTAAAAGACCAGCCATTATATATGTAAGTTACTTAAGTGACTTATAGGAACAGGGTGATTCAGTAGATAATAATCATCTGAGCTTCATGAAATAGAGAACCATCCAAGTTTCATGAAAAAGATGATAACTAACATAAATCTTGAGGACTGAGAGTTGTTGACCAAGTGAAAAAAAGGAGTGAGAACACTCTAGTTAAACAAAGAAATATGCAGGCACAAAGACTTGGGGAACACATTAGAAACTTGTATATGGTTCTGCAAGTCTGGAATGCAGTATTTGTTTGAAGCAGAACAGAAGCTCCGGCTTATATCTTTTCTTTGAACTGCAAATTTAAATATCCAAAAGCTTGGTTCACTTCAGATATGTCAAAAACTAGACTCCTAGTCCTTCCCCCCCAACCTGCTCCACCAGCTTTCTCATTGAGTTAATGCCATATCTGTCCTCCCATTTTGTCAGTTCAAACCTTAAATGCATTTTTTATTCCTTTCTCACATCCCATATCCTATGTATCAGAAAAATCTGATTAACTGTACCTTTAAAATATCACATATCTACAGTCTTACCATGTCTCATCACCCACATGATATCATTATTTCTTACCTGGATCACTGCAATAGCCTCCTAATAGAGTTCCTGCTTCCACCCTTGCTGTACTGTATGTAGTCTGTTGTCAGTGCAGTAGCCAGAGCAATTTTTTTAAAAATCTGTCAAATCATGTCATTTCTCTACTCACATGTCACTTGACATGCTTGCTATAATACTCAGAATAAAATTCAAGTCCTTACAGTTGTCTGCAGGGTCCTACATAATCATCCCACCATTTCCTCCCTTTTCCCAATCCTCATCTCCTTCCCTCCCCTTCTTTTACTCTGCTCCATCCACATTGATTTCCTAATAGTCCATGAGTAGTTGGCATATTTCTGTATTAGGTCCTTTGTTCTGGGAGTGCTTTTCTGCCTGCAACATGCTTTTCCAGATAACTGCATGGCTTACCTCCTTGCTTCTTTCAAGTATCTCTCAGATTGTACTTTAGTAAGGCCTACCCTGACCATCTTACTTCCTTCCATACTTGTATTTTCTTTTTAGCATATGACACTTAAAGTACTATATAATTTATATTTATTGCCATATTTGCTCTAGTGGAGTTCAAGTTCCCATGGCTTTTTTTTTTTTGTCTTTGTGTGTGTGTGTGTGTGTGTGTGTGTGTGTGTGTGTGTGCCTATTTTGTTCACTCACACACACACCCCCACGCTAAGAGGCTGATGTAATAATCCAGGTACAAAATGTCTGAATGATCAGACAAGCTGCTTCTCATTAGAAGGAACATGAGACACAAGGTTCTAAGGCTATTTAGAGATAAGAATTGATGGGACTTGACGAACTCATATCAAACTTTGATGGTTGTGGGACAAAAGACCTTCTCTATGGTCACACTGATGGTGGTAGCTCTTGTTTCATAGCCTGTATATATTTCCTGCTGTGAATCCCCAGATTGGTTCCATACCATTTTGAGCATTGCACAGGACTGTTTATACTGAGGAAGGGACAGGGATAAGAAAGTTCTTTTAGTTCCCCTTTCCATTTTAATTTAAATCCTGGTTGACAGTTTACATAAAAATTTTAAAAAGAGTCCTGGCTGGTGCAGCTCAGTGAATTGAGTGCCGGCCTGCAAACCAAAATGCTGTTGGTTTGATTTCCAATCAGGGCATGTGCCTGGAATGCAGACCAGGTCCTCAATGCGGTGCATACGAGTCAACCACACACTGATGTTTTGCTCTCTCTCTTTCTCCTTCCTTCCCCTCCTCAAAATAAATAAATAAAGTATTTTAAAAATATTATAAGAAAATAATTGGTCTTTCCTTTAAAAAAAAAATCAAAGGCAAATGACTTAAATTGCAAGAAGAGTACCAGTGGGCAAATTCTTGCTCCAGGTAGTTAATTAAGTCTTTGAACCTGAAGGTACACACACACAGGATTACCTAAAAAAATCTATTTACTAACAGTGTAGTGAGGGGGGCAGGCGGGAATAGAAATGTAGCATGCCCTGACTGGTGTGACTTAGCTAGTTGCATAGCAGAAGGTCGCTGGTTGGATTCCTGGTCAGGGCACATACCTATCTGGGTGGCAGGTTTTGTTCCCTAGTCAGGCATCGTATGAAAGGCAACTGATTGATGATATATCTCTCTTAAACTGATGTTTCTCTTTCTCCCTCTCATCCCCTCTCTCTAAAAATGAATAAATCTTATGGAAGGAAGATACTAACAAATGAACATGGTGGCAGATTTCCAAATATATGTGACATCAATTATAAGTGTTCGAGAACAGAATTGGTGGTTCAGTGCGTGAGATATCCTATACCTAGATATTTCTCACATATGCTCAAAGTTTTTCAAGGACCTCCTCCTGACTGTCTATACCTAATGACATTCAATTTTTTTCATAATCTGGCTCTTGTCTCACTGTCTGGCTTCATTTTAGGTATTCCCCTTTACATAGACACCAGATAGCTGTATCACACTAGAAGCTGTTATTCCAGACATACCAAGCACTTTCATGCCTTTGTAATGTGCTCCATGTTCTACCTAAAATGCCTTATCTCCCTTCTGCCAGTGTTCTTTTGAGCCTTTAAAACCAATCCAGTTTTCACTTACTCAGCTCAGGGAAACCTTTGTATAGCTTCCACACCCCACTGTAGTTAGTATCTGCCATCCTCCTTTTCTATATTTCACATACTTATTTATTCTTTTTTAATGAATTCTATAAAAGTCTATGGTTTTTCAAACTTCAGCCAACATGGAGGCACAGGTAGACACACCGTGCCTCCTGGCACAACCAAAATAAGGAGAACGATTTAGAGACAAAATAGCTACCAGAACTGAAAGAAAATTTGAATTGTATGGAAGTCCAACAACCAAGGAGTTAAAATAGACACATTCATTCAGATCCGTAGGAGGGGCAGAGTTGTGCAGTGTCGGGCGGTCAGGTGAGAGGGGTAGAGGAAGCAGTAGCACCGGTGCACAAGGCAGCAGCTGACAAACCCTAGGCGTGTAAGTTGGCAGCAGGCAGACCCAGCGAGGAGGCAGTTGTGAAGCCCGGCACAGTGCCCAAGGCATCTGGCTGACTGGGCAGTCCCACATTCCTGCACAGATAAACCAGGCGAAGCTGTGGAACGAGACAGACTGCGCAACCCAGATTCCTAGCTTGGGGAAATCAAGCATCAAAACACCAATTGAAAACACCTGTGCAGGTTGAGGTGCCAGGAGAAATTCCTAGCCTCACAGGAAAGTTTGTTGAAGAGATCCACAGTGTCCTAGAACACACACAAGCCCACCCACATGGGAATCAGCACCATACAGGCCCAGTTTGGGAGAAGATCTGGCAGAGAGCTGAGCAAGCATCATTGTTCCTTCCCTGACCCCTGCCCCACATATAGTGTAACAACCCAACAAGTGGGTTGACCCACCCTTGTGAACACCTAAGGCTCTGCCTCTCATACATAACAGGTGCATCAACACAAAAAAAAAAAAAAAATGGCCCAAATGAAAGAACAGATCAGAGCTCCAGAAAAAATACAATTAAGCAACGAAGAGATAGCTAACCTATCAGATGCACAGATCAAAGCACTGGTGATCAGGATGCTCACAGAATTGGTTGTTTTGCTCACAAATTAGATGAAAAAATGAAAGCTGCGCTAAGTGAAATAAAGGAAAATGTACAGGGAATCAATAGTGATGGGAAGGAAACTGGGACTCAAATCAATGGAGTGGACCAGAAGGAAGAAAGAAACAACCAAACAGAAAACAAGGAAGAAACAAGAATGCAAAAAAATGAGGAGAGGCTTAGGAACCTCCAGGACATCTTTAAACGTTCCAACATCCAAATTATAGGAGTACCAGAAGGGGAAGAGGAAGAGCAACAAGTGGAAAAGTTATTTGAACAAATAATGAAGGAGAACTTCCCCAATCTGGCAAAGGAAATAGACTTCCAGGAAGTCCAGGAAGCTCAGTCCCAAAGTTGTACTCAAGGAGGAACACACCAAGGCACATCATAATTACATTAGCCAAGATTAAAATGAAGGAGAGAATTCTAGAAGCAGCAAGGGATAAGGGGACAGTCACCTACAAAGGAATTCCCATCAGACTGTCAGCTGATTTCTCAAGAGACCTTGCAGGCAAGAAGGGCTGGGAAGAAGTATTCCGTCATGAAAGTCAAGGACCTGCATCAAAGACTGCTCTGTGCAGCAAAGCTGTCATTTAGAATTGGAAGGGCAGATAAAGTGCTTCTCAGATAAGGTGAAGTTAAGGGAGTTCATCATCACCAAGCCCTTATTATATGAAATGTTAAAGGGACTTATCTAAGAAAAGGAAGATAAAAAATATGAACAGTAAAATGACAGCAAACTCACAGTTGTTAACAACCACACCTAAAACAAAAGCAAAAGCAAACTAAGCAAACAATGGAACAGGAACAGAACCACAGAAATGAAGATCACATGGAGGGATAGCAACAGTGGAGTGGGAATAAGTAGCGTAGACAGTGGGTAGAAAGTAGGGAGGGGGAAGGCAAGAATAGTGTGGGAAATGCAGAAGCTAAAGAACATATGACCCATGGACATGAACTAAAGGCGGGGAATGTGGGTGGGGGGGTGTGCAGGGTGGGGGGGAATGAAGGGGAAAATGGGACAACTGTAATAGCATAATCAATAAAATATTTAAGAAAAAAAGTATGTTTTTTACCATTTAGGCGTACATAGTTGCATTTTCTATAAGATTATGAACTTAATAAAAAGTAAGGACTGTGAGTTTTATTTTTCTTTCTTTTTTCTTTGCACTCTCCCTCCCTCTTTTTATATTCTGTACAATTACTGAAGTGTATTGCAAATATAAAATATCCAGAACTATTTGTTGGGTTGAAATATATTGCAATAGAAAGGAATGCCAAAACTCTAGGTATGGAAACATAAAAATCAGCAACACTCAGCTTTTTTAATTGTCATACTCAGAAATACGTTTGAAACCTGAAATTGATTTTTCAGTTCATATACACAGGCATATAGCACATGCATGCATACACATATGTTGCTTTGATCAGGGAGAAATGATTATAAAACAAATACAGAAATACTTCAACAATTAAGAATATAATTATTCTTTAATTATATTATTGAAAAGTATTCAAAACATAAAAAGTAGTCTTCCATTTACAGAGGAGTAGAAGAAAAAGCCTTTACCAAAGAAGACCTTTCTTTCCTTAAGTTGTAAATTGTTTTGTGAGTCAGTCAGTTTTCACTGTATTATATTTTAGCAAGTAGCAGCTGAATTATACACTTAGTAACATAAATGAATATATTGCACTGTATATTTTATGTTTATAAATAATGCTCTTTAAAAATGAGTAGTGTTACTTTAACAGGACTTTATTGTTTAATTATATTTTATTGATTATGCTATTACAGTTATCCCAATTTTTCCCCCATACCCCCCTTCACCAAATACTCCCCAAGTCCCTCTCAGGCCATCCTCACACCATTATTTGGCTACTCCATTTCCTGGATATCCCCAAGGCTGTTTTGTAACTACCTATTTGTACTTAATTCCCTCACCTCTTCACCCATTCCCCAGACACCCCCCATCTGGCAACCATCAAAACCCTCTCCATATCCATCATTCTGTCTCTGTTCTTGTTTACTTAGTTTGTTTATTTGATTCAGTTGTCGATAGATAGGGTTTTTTTTCCCCACTTTTATTTATTTTTTTAATTACTTTTTTGATGTTCAGTTACAGTTGTCTGTATTTCTTCCCCACCCGTCCCCCCAACCCCACCCAAGCCCACCTCCCACCCTTGCTTCCACCCTCCCTTTTGGTTTTGTCCATGTGTCCTTTATAGTAATTCCTGAAAACCCTTTTCCCCACTGTTCCCACCCCCCTCCCCTCTGGCTGTTGTTAGGTTATTCTTAATTTCAATGTCTCTGGTTATATTTCATTTGCTTTTTTCTTTTGTTGATTATGTTCCAGTTAAAGGTGAGATCATATGGTATTTGTCCCTTACCACCTGGCTTATTTCACTTAGTATAATGCTCTCCAGTTCCGTTCATGCTGTTGCAAAGGGTATAAACTCATTCTTTCTCTCTGCTGCGTAGAATTCCGTTGTGTAAATGTACTGTAGTTTTTTTATCCACTCATTTGCTGGTGGGCACTTAGGTTGCTTACAGCACTTGGCTGTTGTAAATTGTGCTGCTATAAACATTGGGGTACATAGGTTCTTTTGGATTGGTGTTTCGGGGCTCTTAGGGTATAATCCCAGCAGTGGAATTGCTGGGTCAAAAGACAGTTCCATTTTAGTTTTCTGAGGAAATTCCATACTGTTTTCCACAGTGGCTGCACCAGTCTGCAGTTCCACCAACAGTGCACTAGGGTTCCCTTTTCTCCACAACCTCTCCAACACTTGTTTGTTGATTTGTTTATGATGGCCATTCTGACTGGTGTGAGGTGGTATCTCATTGTGGTTTTAATTTTCATCTCTCTGATAGCTAATGATGCTGACCATCTTTTCATATATCTCTGGGCCCTCTGTATGTCCTCCTTGGAGAAGTGTCTGTTAGTGTCTTTTGCTCATTTTTTAATTGGGTTTTTTGTCCTCCTGGAGTGGAGTCATGTGAGTTCTTTATATATTTTGGACATCAAACCATTGTCCAAGGTATCATTGGCAACTATGTTTTCCCGTATAGTTGGTTCTCTTTTCATTTTCATGCTGTTTTCTTTAGTCATGAAGAAGTTTTTTAATTTGATGAAGTCCCATTTGTTCATTCTTTCCTTTATGTCCCTTGCTTTTGGGGGCACATTCGTGAAAATGTTGCTGCACGGAATGTCTGACATTTTCCTGACGATATTTTTCTCTAGGACTTTTACGGTATCAGGACTTATATTTAAGTCTTTTATCCACCTTGAATTTATTTTTGTGTATGGTGTAAGTTGATGATTGAGTTTCATTTTTTTGCATGTAGCTGTCCAGATCTCCCAACACCATTTGTTGAAGAGGCTATTTTTACTCCATTTTATGCTTTTTCCCCCTTTGTCAAATATTAATTGACCATAGAGACTTGGATTTATTTTTGCGTACTCTGTTCTTTTCCATTAGTCTATGTGTCTGTTCTTATGCCAGTACCAGCCTGTTTTGATGACAGTGGCCTTGTAATACAGTTTGATATCAGGTATTGTGATCCCTCCTACTTTGTTCTTCTTTCCAAAATTGCTGCAGCTATTTGGGGTTGTTTATGGTTCCATATAAATTTCTGAAATGTTTGTTCTATATGTGTGAAATATGTCATTGGCATTTTAATAGGGATTGCATTGAATCTATAAACTGCTTTGGGTAGTATGGACATTTTGATGATGTTAATTTTTCCGATCCAGGAACATGGTACATGCTTCCATTTGTTTGTGTCTTCCTTAATTTCTTTCTTTAGTGTTGTGTAGTTTTCTCAGTACAGGTCTTTTACCTCCTTGGTTAGGTTTATTCCTAGGTACTTTATTTTTCCTGTTGCTGTATCAAATGGGACTTTTCCCCTGATTTCTGTTTCTGATATTTCATTGTTGGTGTACAAAAATGCCTTTGAATTCTGAATATTGACTTTTTATCCTGCTGTTTGGCCAAATTCATTTATTAGGTCGAGTAGTTCTTTGGTGGAGTCTATGCCATTTTCTGTGTACACTATCATGTCATCTGCAAACAGTGACAGTTTTGCTTCCTCCTTTCCCATTTGGATGCCTTTTATTGCTTTTACTTATCTGATTGCTCTGGCTAGGACTTCCCATACTATGTTGAATAGGAGTGGTGAAAGTGGACATCCTTGTCTTGTTCCTGATCTTAGTGAGAAAGCTCTAAGTTTTTGTCCATTGAGTATGATGTTGGCTGTAGGTCTCTCATATATTGCCTTTATTATGTTGAGGAATGCTCCCTCTGTTCCCACTTTGCTGATTGTTTTTATCATAAATGGGTCTTGTACCTTATCAAATGCTTTTTCTGCATCTATTGATATGATCATGTAGTTTCTGTCTTTTGTTTTGTTTATGTGATGTATTACGTTTATTGATTTGCGAATATTGTACCATCCTTGCATCCCTGGGGTGAATCCCACTTGATCATGGTGTATGATCTTTTTAATGTGTTGCGGGATGCAGTTTGCCAATATTTTGTTGAGCATTTTTTAGCATCTGTGTTCATCAGTAATATTGGCCTGTAGTTTTCTTTCTTTGTTGTATCTTAGTCTGGTTTTGGTATTAGGATGATACTGGCTTCATAAAAAGAGTTTGGGAGTCTTCCCTCTTCTTGGATTTTTTGGAAAAAGTCTGTAAAGGATAGGGATTAGCTCTTCCTTAAATGTTTTGTAAAATTCTCCTGTGGAACCACCTGGTCTGGCTTTTGTATGTTGGAAGCTTTTTGATTACTGTTTCAATTTCACCAGGTTTTACTGGTCTGTTCAGACTTTCTGCTTCTTTTACTTTTGGAAGATTATATATTTCTAGAAATTTGTCCTTTTCTCCTAGGTTTTCAAATATCTTGGCATGTAGTTCTTCATAGTAATGTCTTACAGTCCTTTGAATTTCTGTGGTATCAGTTGTAATTTCTCCCTTTTCATTTCTGATTGTGTTTATTTGGGTCCTCTCTCTTTTTTTCTTGACGAGTCTGCTTAAAGGCTTGTTGATTTTGTTTTTCCTTTGAAAGAACAAGCTCCTATATTCCAAAGTTTTTTATTCTTTCAGTGATTTTGGGTTTTCTTGAAAATCCTAAGTCAGGCCTTTCTCTTTGGGAATGGGACATTGGCTGTAGAGGGGAGGGAAAGAAAAAAATCAGGCTCTTCTCTATGCTGAGACATCATATACTGGAAAGCAGGTTGTGATGCACATTTTTTCCTGGGGGGAAGTTACTGTGCTGCATCTGCCTAGATTCCTAATGTCCCATATTATACTAAAAGATGTCTTAGAATGTCTTATTGCAAGGGAAGAGGAAAAGGCCTCCTGATTCAGTAAATCTTTACATAATTTTTGGGTGTTGCCATTCAGGTGATTCAACTAGATTTATGCCCTAAGTAGTTTCTGCAAATAAAATATTGTTTAATGCAATAAAAACACTAAAGCATTTCTTCTCGCCACATTTAAACTACTATTTGAATATATTTAGTACTGTCATTTGACTGTTCATACATAAATTTCATGAAGAATAACTTTTATAAGTGATTTTTCTTATCTATTAGTATGTTATAGCCATATCTGTTTTGTTAAAAAGATAAAAGATGAGGACTTCCAATCCAGATTGTGGCATAGGTAAATACAGCTTGCTCCACACAACCATTGCAAAAATTACAACTAAAATACAAAGCAACTATCAGCTAGAATTACCAGAAAAGAGATCTCTATGGAAGTCCGACAACGAAAGAATTAAAGAAATTACATTCATCCAGTCAGGTAGGAGGGGCAGAGACATGCAGCACGCAGTCCCTCATGTACATGTGGTGGATAAAAATTGGGAGGCATACCTCTGGAGTGAGGGATTCCAGCCCCACACCAGACCACCCACCCCAGGGTTCTGTTGTCAGGAACGTAAGTCCTTCTGGCTGTGAAAATCAGTGGTAATTGTGCAGAGGAAGAAATTGTGGGAAGCTGAGGCATCTCCTCTTATAGGGCCTGAAACAAACTTAAGACGTACGTAGACTCACTCCTGCTAGGCTCCAGTACCAGGGCAAGAGCTTGAGGTGCACCAATGGCATACAGGGGAATACTGAAGTGTCTGGCATCAGGATGAGTACTGGGAGATAGCTTCCTCCTGAACAAAACCCCAGACACCAGGCAGTAGCCATAATCCCTTTTCTGATACTCCCCAACACAGAGCCACAGAACAAAGACAGCATATCTGAAACTCCATCAACCTGGTTCACATGGGCGGCTTTGCCCTAGCGATTACCTAAGGCTCTGCCCCATCCAATTTACGGGTGTGCTTTTTGACAGTAGGCCATGCTACTAAGGCAGGGTTTCAAAGCAGCTCTACCTGACACATAGAAACAATCACAGGGAGGCTGTCAAAGGAAGGAGACAAGGAAATATGGTCCAAATGAAAGAACAAAACAAAACTTCAGAAAAAGAACTAAGCAAAGTGGAGATAATTTATCAGATGCAGAGTTGAAAACACAGGTTATAAGGATGATCAAGGAACTCATTGGGTACTTTAAGAACATAAGAAAGACCCAAGTATAAGTGAATGTTACACTAAGTGAAATGAAGAAAAATTTACATGGAAACAACAGTGGAGTGGATGAAGCCAAGAAGCAAATCAATGATTTGGAACTTAGGAAAGAAAAAACATTCAATCAGAACAGCAAGAAGGAAAAAAATATTTTTAAAAAATGAGAACAGGCAAGAATTGCCTGTGAAACAACTTCAAACATACCAACATTTGAATCATAGGGGTGCTGGAATAGAAGAGAAAGAGCAAGAAATTGAAAACTTACTTGAGAAAATAATGAAAGAAAACTTCCCTAATCTGGTGAAGGAAATAGACATACAAGTCCAGAAAGCACAGAGAATCTCAACTAAGATAGACTCAAAGAGGACAACACCAAGACACAGCATAATTAAAATGACAAAGGTTAAAGATAAAGAGAGAATCTTAAAAGCAGCAAGAGATAAGCAGATAACCTGAAAAGGAGTTCCCATAAGACAGTCAGTTGATTTCTCAAAAGAAACTTTGCAGGCTAGAAGGCACTGGCAAGAAGTATTCAAAGTGATGAAAAGCTAGGATCTACAGTTCAGATTTCTGTATCTTCCAAAGCTATCATTTAGAATTAAAGGGCAATCAAAGTCCTTCCCAGACAAGGTAAAGCTAAAGGAGTTCATCACAAAGCCATTATTATATGAAATGTTAAAGGGACTTATATAAGAAAAAGATCAAAACCATGAACATTAAAATGGCAATAAATTAAAAGCTATCAACAATTGAATCCAAAAAGCAAACGCAGCAAACAAAAAGAACAGAAACAGAATCATGGATATGGAGATCATTTGGAGGGTTTTTGGGAGGGGGAGAATGAGGGAAAGGGTGTAGAGATTAAGAAGTACAAATTTATAGGTTTAGAATAGACAAGAGGATGTTAAGAACAGTGTAGGAAATGGAGTAGCCAAAGAACTTATATGCATAACTCACAGACATTAACTGGGGGTGTATTGCTAGAGGAATGGAGGTATTGGGTAGAGGGGGACAAGGGGCAAAATTGGGAAAACTAATAGCATAATCAATAAAACATATATTTAGAAAACATACAAGATGAATTAATATCATGATTTCATAATTTATTGTTAGAATTGGACTTTGAGAATGAAGTTGAGCACTAGTCATTGAGGTACCATATTAAGACATCAGTATAAGTAGTTCCAGATAAGGTAGGATGTAAGGTCACCCTTATTATGGATACACTGGATGCACTAAAATTCAGTATATGCTAACCTTTTAAAACAACAACTAAAAGTAAGGGATATATAATAAAAGTGCTGGCAGGAAATATGTACTAGAAATTCTAGACTGAAACCAACTGCTATTGCTAAACATAAATTGTTGTGTGCTTCCCAGCAGTTACAAAATTAGAAATTTGATGGTACTATATTAATATTTTAATGTAAATTTTTAAGGATATCTTATTGATTATGTTATTACAGTTGCCCCATTCTTTTTTCTTCCATTTATCTCCCTCTCCCTGGTACCCTTGGAAGTCCCTTTTTCTCCTTCTCCCTGGTATCCTTGTCTTGGAAGCATATTATCTGCCCTTCATTCTAAGTCATAGCTTTGCTGGATAGAGTAATCTTGGATGTAGGTCCTTGCTTTTCATGCTTGGAATACTTCCTTCGAGCACCTTCTTGCCTGCAGGGTTTCTTTTGAGAAATCAGCTGATAGTCTTAGGGGAACTCCTTTGAAAGCAACTCTCTCCTCTTGCTGCTTCTAAGATTCTCTCCTGGACTTCCGGCCAAGATGGAGGCATAGGTGGACACACTGTGCCTCCTCACAGAACCAAAATTAAAGACAACAAAGATTTAGAAACAAGAAAACAACCAGAATTGATAGAAAATTGAACTGTACGGAAGTCCAACAACCATTCATCCAGACCAGTAAGAGGGGCGGAGTTGCAAGCAGGAATAAGAGGTTGGCGGACCCAGGCATGCAAGCAGCAGTGGCTGGCAGATCCCAGGCGTGCAGGTGGCAACTAGCAGACCCCAGGCTCACACATGGCGGCTAGCAGACCCTGGGCACAGGGTGGCAATGGGCAGACCCATGAGGCCACGCAAGGCGGCTGGCTGACCAGGTAGTCCCACATTTGTGCACAGATAATCCAGGCAAAGGAGTAGCAGCAGAAGGGCCTGGAATCTGAGAGAGCAGAGCAAGCGCCATTGTTCCTTCTCGGACCCCGCCCCCACATACAGCTTCACCACCCAGTGACTGGGCTGCCCCACCCTGGGGAACACCAAAGGCTCTGCCCTTCACTATGTAACAGCCGTGACCAGACCCCCCTCAAAAAAAAAACAACCCCAAAATGGCTCAAGCGGGAGAACAAATCAAAGCCCCAGAGCCAATTCATGTAAGCAACCAAGAGATAGCCAACCTATCAGATGCACAGTTCAAAGCCTTGGTGATTAGGAAGCTCACAGAATTGGTTGATTTTGGTTGCAAATTAGATGAACAAATGAAGGCTACAATAAGTGAAATGAAGAAAAACCCACAGGGAACCAATAGCGATGGGAGGAAAACTGGGACTCAAATCAATAGAGTGGACCAGAAGGAAGAAAGAAACAACCAACAGAAAAGAATGAAGAAACCAGAATTCAAAAAAATGAAGAGAGGCTTAGGAACCTCCAGGACATCTTTAAATGTCCCAACATCTGAATTATAGGGTTACCAGAAGGGGAAGAGGAAGAGCAACAAGTAGAAAACTTATTTGAACAAATACTAAAGGAGAATTTCCCAACCTGGCAATGGAAATAGACTTCCAGGAAGTCCAGGAAGCTCAGAGAGTCCCAAAGAATTTGGACCCACGGAGGAACACACCACGGCACATCATAATTACATTAGCCAAGATTAAAATGAAGGAGAGAATTCTAGAAGCAGCAAGGGATAAGGGGACAGTCACCTACAAAGGAGTTCCCATCAGACTGTCAGCTGATTTCTCAAGAGACCTTACAGTCAAGAAGGGTCTGGAAAGAGGTATTCCAAGACATGAAAGTCAAGGACCTACATCCAAAATTGCTCTATACAGCAAAGCTGTCATTTAGAATGGAAGGGAAGGTAAACTGCTTCTCAGATAAGGTGAAGTTAAAGGAGTTCATCATCACCAAGCCCTTATTATATTAAATGTTAAAGTGACTTATCTAAGAAAAAGAAGATAAAAAATATGAACAGTAAAAAGACAGCAAATTCACAGGTATTAACCATACCTAAAACAAAAGCAAACCACTAGAACAGGAACTGAAACAGAAATGGAGAGCACATGGTGGGTTAGCAACAGGGGAGTGGGAGGAGGAAAGAGGGGGAAAAGGTACAGAGAATAAGTAGCACAGACGGTGGGTAGAAAATAGACAGGGGGAGGGCGAGAATAGTGTGGGAAATGTAGAAGCTAAAGAACTTATGACACATGGACATGAACTAAAGGGGGGATGTGGGTGGGAGGGGTGTGCAGGGTGGAGGGGAATGATGGGGGGAAAATGGGACAACTGTAATAGCATAATCAATAAAATATATTTTTTAAAAAAGATTCTCTCCTTATCTCTAATCTTGTGTAATTTAATTATGTTGTGTATAGATATGCGCCTGTTTGGGTCGAACTTGTTTGGGAGTCTCTGAGCTTCGTGGGTTTGTGAGTCTATTTCCTTCGCCAGATTGGGGAAGTTTTGTTTCATTATTTTTTCAAATAACTTTTCAATTTCTTGGTTTTTCTCTTCTCCTTTGGGTACCTCTATGATTCAGATTTTGGAATGTTTAAAGTTTTTCCAGAGGCTCCTGATCCTCTCCTCATGTTTTTTGAATTCCTTTTTCTTCATTCTGTTCTGATTGAATATTTATTTCTTCCTCCTGTTCCAAATCGTTGATTTGAGTCCCGATTTCCTTCCCGTCACTGTTGGTTCCCTGTATACTTTACTTTATTTCACTTTGTATAGCCTTAACTTCTTCCTTCATTTTTTGCCATACTCACTCATTTTGTGAGGACCCTGATTACCAGTGTTTGATCTCTGCATCTAATAGGTTGGCTATCTCCTTGTCACTTAGCTCTTTTTCTGGAGTTTTGATCTGTTCTTTCATTTGGGTCATATTTCTTTGTCTCGGCACACTAGTGTGGATGAATGTTTCTTCTTTAACTTTTAGGTTGTTGGACTTCCATAAAGTTTGATTTCCTGGCATTTCTGCTTGTTTCTTGTTTTTAAACTGGTTGTTTCCTTTTAGTTGTATGTCTCCTTCTTGGCTGGAATTCTTAATGTAATTTTTATATCAATTTTTATATTATCTTTGCAAATTGAATGATAAGTGAGAAATAGTTTTATAGAAAAAGTATTTTTCTGTTAATTCTCAATAAGGGTTGAGGTCATAGTAATTTGGAGTTTTATAATTTTACAACTAGTGAAATATAGTATTACATTTTGGCTTTCTGGTGATTATATTTCAATCAGCTTTTATTTAACAGAGTTTTTGGAGAATATCGAAGTTAATGGTCAATATTCCTTTTTGAGGATGCATTCATTTGCAGGTATCAGAAAACCCAAAGCAAATGCCTTAAAAATAAAAGGAATTCATTGACTCACAGGAATCAAATACATTGGTGTTATGGGCTTCAGCCATGTTTTTAACTTGAACTTCTCAATATCATCTGTGCTGTAGCTCTGTTTCTAATTTTCTTGGGTCTGCCTCGAGCTTGACTATCTTCAGTCTCGCTTATCTCCTGGTATGGAGATGGCTACATGCAGATCTCAGGATTATCAACCTCTTTATTTATACGGGGCAGCAGGAGTTAAGTGACTAGTTAAGTAACTAACTTGCCTGTAAACAAAACCCTTCACTTCCTTCAATGGGCTGACATGGATTCTGAGCCTATCTCTTAACCAGTAAATGTGTCAGTGGAAGTGGGATGCATGGACTGGTTATAGCCCAACTATAGAAGTGTATAGGCGCTAGGGTGAATCCCATCCAAAGCATGTGATCACTCCTCAGTAGGGAAGGGGCAGAGTGCATATTAGGGTGGCAATCATAAGATCTTCAGCAAATCTTTTTTACCAGAAAGCATCTTAGAAATAGGAAAACTCATCAAAGACATTCACATCCTTGATTATTTTCCTGTAAAGGGGGTCAGGACTTTTATTAGAAAGCAGTTCTGGATCTACAAAGATGCCTTGGTAATAGATTGAGGAAGTTAAGAGGTTGGCCTCTGGAGTCAAACTGCCTGGGTTCAAAGACTGGCTTCCCTTTTTAGCGGTTATGCGATCTTAGGCAAAGTATATGATTCTCTGTACTTCATCTATCTCAGTGTTATGATAAAGATTAAAATATAATAATACACGAGCTGTCCGACACAGAGTAGATAATAAATAAATACTAACCATGCTTATGACAATTAACTAAGATTTCTTGTCCTAAAACTCCCCTGGAGATATTTCCCACTCCATGTAGTTCTCGTGACAGAAGAGGCTTGTATACAAGGATTGTTTCTGAATCCCTGCCCTAAGGTAGATAAACTAATTTAATAAAGTTTGCATTAGAACTAGAACAGAAAGGTAAATAGATCTGAGAGAAAGAATCTGAAGATTTTGTTACAGAGTCCAGGATAATAATCCTGTCTTCAAAACAGAGATCCTAAAATGGTAGATTAGACCATGTAGGTATTATCCAAATTCAGACCTGGGAAACTGAGTTAATCCTTTCTTTATAGTCTTCCCATCTGCTCTTTTGTGTCCTCAGTACTCCTTGATGTGGTTGCCTCAATTGCATCCATCTATCTATCTATCTATGTATATATATATTTTTTTAAATAATGGTTTTTTAGTTTATAAGTCTTCTGAATGTTCAGAATCTTTCAGCAAAGTGTAAAGATACTAACCCTGAAATTTTCCAAAGTTGTTCTGTAAACAGTCTTATCATCCTCTCCTGCAGTGAAACTTTGATGACTCTCCTGAAGTACCCAGATGTGTGATCTTTAAATTGTGGGGCTATACATCTTTTTTTTAATTTAAATTTATTGGGATGACAATAGTTAATAAAATTATGTAAGTTGTAGTACATACATACAGTGGAATATGATTCAGTTATAAAAGATGAAATGCTGTCATTTATGACAACATGGATGGGTCTTTAGAATATCATGTTACGCGAAGTATGTTTTTTGGTTCACGGGTCAGCATGCAATCCACTGAGCCACACCAGCCAGGGGGAGTGTGTTTTTTAATCAAAGATTTTGTAAAGTCCTGGGAACAGGAAGTCATTCTGAGAAGGTAACCCAAGAAGGAAGCAAGCGTTCTCTGCCACAAGTGTGCCCTTGTTTTCATATCTTTTTCCTTTGAACTGCGCCTTTTTACATGAAGGATTATGTGAAAGAAGCTGGATGTTTTCATTAAAATATAATACAATATTATAAATATATAGCTGTAGTAACAGTGCAAGAATACCAGTGAGATAAAACTACCATAAAAGCAAGGCAAGGTGTTTTACTCAGTGTTTTGTAAAAGACAAGCAGGTCCCCATAGGGAATGTAGGAAGACTTCTTAGGGGGATTGGCTGGTAAAGATTGCCCTCTTTCCTCTAAAAGACCATAACAGCCCTGGCTGGTGTAGCTCAGTGGATTGAGTGTGGGCTGGGAACCAACCAAAGGGTCGTCAGTTCAATTCCCAGTCAGGGCACATGCCTGGGTTGCAGGCCAGGTCCCCAGGATGGGACGAGCGAGAGGCAACCACACATTGGTATTTCTCTCCTCTTTCTCCTTCTCTTCCCTTCTCTCTAAAAATGAATAAGTAAAATCTTTAAATTTTGTATATAAAGAGTTAAAACATTGGTATAATTAAACAACAAACAAAGGTTTTAAATAATTGCCTTCTTTCAAGTCCTTTGATAATTTCACTGTAAGGTAGGAGGAGGAAAGGAATTTTTTTGTTATCTGGTTGTCCCTAAGCTTTTCATCTTTGGAATTCCCCACCTCTTCTGGCCACTCTCGTGCTGTTCCTCAGGATTCCAGCTCCTTCTTATTCTGCTGCCAATGCTACTCAATTTGTACTGTGTCAGCACCAGGCAGGTTCACCCCTCCCCACATGCATCACATGCTGTCATGTCTCCTGTCTGCAGCGTTCTTTTCATGCTTTTCTGCCTTCCAAACTCTAGTTCATCCTGTCAGATTCACCTCATATGTGGAATCTCCCCAGCCATTTTTCTCCACACAGGATACATCATGTACATGATGCTCCTGCTATCCTTTTTCTAATAGTTTGTAATTAGTTACATTTTGTTCTTTATTTAACTCTCATTACTTTTGTTTTTTTGTCTATAGGGATTAGATCTCGTTTATCTTTCTTACAGCTTTATGTGCAATGAATCCTTAAAATGCTGACCAAAAATCAGCATTTTAAAGTTCAGGATTTACAGTTATACTTTTATGAATGATTATGTTCTGAATTAATCTCTGTTTAAAATACATTTAGCTGTGCTTAACATTCAAATTATAAGTCCTGAGAGGCAATATTGACATATGGTGGTATTTCTACAAAGCCTCACAGCTCCACAGAGTAAAAATATTTCAGTACACAATTTCTCTTTGTTCACTCACAGTTGAAAATCAACAAAGCTAATCTTAGGCAAAACTGTGAAGTATGGGAAACTTTCCTTTATTATCCAGACATCTCCTGTTTTCACTCCTTCCCTTAGTAATGTCTATCTGTATGCATCTACTTTTTATCTTTTTTCTGATCCTTTTTATTCTATCACTTCTGAATACATTTTAAGAATGAATGGGCATAAGTCAAATTGGACATTTGATTTTAAGCCTTTTATTACTAAATGTGAAATAATAGTCATTAGATTATCTGTTCAAGGTATTTGAGTAGGCAGATTTTTTTGGGGGGTGGGGGAAGCCACTGAAATTATACAATTTGTAGATTGGCCCCAAACACAAAATTGAGTAGTTCTTTTCATTTGTCGGAGGATTTGTCACCAGGACAACCATCTCTGGTTCCTGGGCCAAGTGGGTAGGTCTGGCCTAGCTGCATTCATTGCAGATCTGTCGGGAGGATTGCTACTGAATGTGTGACCCACAGAAGTGGCCAGATTCCCTCAGGCAGAATCGGGACCATCCCTGCTAGTCCATCTGGTGCTCTTGTATACATTTTTTAAAAATTATCCTTCCTGAAGGGTTTTTATTTTTATTTCTCAGAAAAATCATAGTAATTTACAGATTTTGTTAAAGAATACATTACTACTATCTTCCAGAAAATTGTCACAATAATACAAATCTGTGTTGTCTCTGATGTGAATATGCCCCTTCAATGTGGCACCATCATGCACTGCAAAATGGGCAAAGTTGGGAGATTGCTGCACTCTCCAGTTTGCTGCAGGCCTACATTTCCTGTTTTCTTACTGAGTAACTTAAAATTTAAGTAGCTTGCCTGGTCCTTGCAGGCACTGGAATTTTCAACCCTTGGTTTATGATTCCCTAAAGCCCTTGAAGACTAAAGAAAGATACCACATGTTCCTTTATTGGGGAATAAGGGTCCCATTTAGTATATTGAATCAGTAGAAATGATGATAATCAAATCTCTAACTTACTGCTAGAAGGAACTAATTTTATCTGAGTACAAGAAGTACAAAACCTGACTCATAGATATCTTACACACAACCCCTCTTGCTTGAGACTAATGTAGTTGCCATGGGTTGTAGTATAAAGAAAATCTGAACTGTGAAAGAGATTCCTTCATTTTATGAAAATTTTCAGACTGCTTAGGGGAAATGATTTTTTTTGGGGGGCGGGGGCTGATTTTCAGGTAGGACAGGTCAGTGTGCAGGATGGGCCACATATGCTTAAATGGCTTCATATTATATTAATTAGATTTTCATTTTAGTTTCTGTTTTAACAATCTTATTTCCATTTCCTCAAACGAGAACTTTTTTTATAGTTTAATGTATTTTAATAGCAAACTTAAAGGAATAGCACAGAAGACAGACAACATTAAAAACATACTTGCAATAGTACAGGAAAAGGAGAAGCCAAAGAACCTGTATGTATGACCCATGGACATGAACGTAAGGTGTGAGAATGCTGGTGGGAAGTGGAGTACAGGGTGGAGGGGAATAATATGGACAAAGAACTGGGACAACTGTAATGGTATATTCAATAAAACATATAAAAATGAAAAAAAAATACTTGCATGTAGGACAACTCAGAAAAGTATAATGAATGGATGGAATCTACTGTATGATAAAAATGCTTCAAACACCATTTAGTTGCCATCAATAAGAAATTTACTTGTTTTAAAAAAATCCAAATGCTGGCATTGTCCAGAAAAATTTAACAGGTTTATTTATATTGTTATAAAGTTGAACTCCTTGAAACTTCTTCACTGAAACACCTTGATTTGCATTAATGCTTTATGTCCCCGCATTTATATTTTAAAAATTCACACACAAATGAAAATGTCAAAACAGCCAATGCTGATTTCTGTCCCCTATTTTCCACTTGCAGTCATATACTTAGGTACCTTTTTGACCCCATGGAAGAAAAATATCTAACGTTCAGAACTACCAATAACAGGAAGAAGAGAATTTTTTTTTTAATGAATGAAATGTTTCCCGTCATAGTGGATTCTTAAGCACGTTCTCCATGTATGCGGCATGCTAGCTGGATGTCTTTTGGCATAATTGTTACACGTTTGGCATGGATAGCACACAGGTTGGTGTCTTCAAAAAGGCCAGCCAGGTAGGCCTCACTCGCCTCCTGTGAAGCACCAATAGCTGTGCTCTGGAAGCGCAGATCTGTTCTGAAGTCCTGAGCAATTTCTTCCACCAGATGCTGGAAGGGAAGTTTGCGAATCCGAAGTTCAGTGGACTTCTGATAACGTCTAATTTCAGGAAGTGCCACAGTACCAGGCCTGTAACGATGAGGTTTCTTTACCCCTCCAGTAGAGGGTGCACTATTGTGAGCGTCTTTGGAAGCCAGTTGCTTCCTCGATGCTTTACCACCGGTCGATTTGTGGGCAGTCTGCTCTGTACGAGCCATGGTACAGGGACCTCTTTACTTACCGGCTGACCGGTCCACCCCAAGCACCACATAAACTTTTGGTTTCGCCTCCTCCAGGCCCTTCTGCTCAGGGTCCCCCAGTCTCCTGCCTCGCTCCTGGCGTCTCACGCAAGCACAGTAAGAGAGCGACGACGGCTGTGAACACACAAATGAGAAATTTGAGTCATAAAGAAGTTAAGTGATTTGCCCAAGCTCACAGTTTGTAAATGGCAAAGCTAGAGTTTTAACCTGGTCCTGATTGATTCCAGTGTGGTAGATGGACAGGCTGCTTCTTCAGGCCTTAAAGAGTTTCAAGGGTTGCCTGGTTTATGAGTAGGAAAAGGGAAGGGAACTCGTTGTCTCTCCTCTCCTGTATTGGATAATCCTTGCCCTAATACCCCACAACTTAAACGAATATTACCTGATAAAACTATGATTCTGTTATATTATAAACAGGATAACACAGGATTTATATAAGATATATAACAGCTTCATTGCTTCAGTTTAGAATTTTGTATCAAATTTTAGATGCTACAACTTAAAAGTGAATTTTGATAAAGTAACTTAATGTCAGGGCTCCATATATATCTACAGGAGAGAGGTATAATATTTAACTGATTTAACATGCCTATGAAGTTTATTATTTTATTTTTGTATTTATGTGAAATCTGTAATGCTTTGGGTAGTTTTTATGAACTAGTAGTACTTGTGCCATTTTGAAGATCTACTTCTCTTTAATATACCCTTAGTATATTACAGTTACCCTTTACTATTCTGTTTTTTTTTTCTTGTGTGACTTTGAAGACCTCAGAATACCTAAAACCTTTTCTTGTAATGTGTTATGTATTTGAGGAAAATGGAAAGGATGGAATTAGTAGTAGTAGTAGTAATGATAATGTTAAAACAGAAACTTTTCAAACTGAAAAATAATAGATGTGGGAAAAACAGGGGAGAAGGGTGTGGGCTTGGTGAGTTTATACGATACAAAGTATGCCAGTGAATGGTATTCCAATGGCATCACCCTGAAGGCAAGACTTCTTATCTACTTTATTCACCGGTGTTTCCCTAATGACTGGAAGAGGGCCTGACACCTAAATGGTGCATAATAAATATTTGTTAAATGAAGAAAGGAAGGCATGAGGTGTGTGAGACTTAGGTTTTATGCCTTTTGTTTTACAGGCTGCTCAGGACTTTGACCACAATGAGTAATTTTTTTCCTAAGCTGTTGCTTGCCAAGCTGATTTATCTACTTCTGTTGCTTCCCCGTATCTCATAGCTTCAAAATATTTATTACTCATTTATTCAACAGATATTTTTTGAGCATCTAATGTATTCTAAGCAGTGTAACATTAAAAAGTAATTAGAGTGTATCTATTTTGAGAAATGATCATACATGGATATTAAATGATAATTTAGGATATTATATTGTTATATGTAATATCAGAGGTTTGCACAAGCAATAAATATCTGGTTTAGAAAATGCTGATTTGGTAAAGTTAGAGAAAAGAGTCATAGACTTTCAATAGATAAAGAAGGGAAGGAAGGCATTCTAGGAGGAATGGCACAGCATAATCTGAGATAAATCACTAGGAGTTTTGTAGGAAATGTAGTAAATCAACCTGGCAGGTGGAGTAAACAAATGACTAATTGTAGATATTTAAGTGTTACACCAAGCAGACAGATGGATGATCCAGTCTTTCTGATTGAGCACACATTTCACTCTGAGGGAAGTTCCTAGATCTCCTTCAGGGTTCTGTTCTCTGTTGGTTACTACGACTCTGTTTCATTTTCCTCTTGCCTTTGTAGCTCCTGTTTATCTCTTGAACTCTTTCTTTCTACATTGTCTTGCTAAGTGATCCCATTCAAACTATATATATATATATATATATATATATATATATATCATTTAAATTTTTTATACACACACACATTACTATGTTATGTATAACATAGTAACCCTAGAATTTATTTTTCCAGCTCAGATGCCTCTCCTGACCTTCATACTCTGACACAAAGACAGAAACATTCCCCTTGATAGCTACACTGGGATGTCTCACAGTTTTCTTCCCAATGCCTGAAACCTCAAATGCCTGAAATTGAATTCTTGGTTGTTACCCACCCTCCAACCCCTAATGCAGTTCTTCCCCTAGTTATTTTCATTAACACTCACTCAGGTAAAAACCTTGGAGTTATCCATAATTCCTGTATGTATGTATGTATGTATGTATTTTGTTATTTTTAAGTATATTTTATTGATTATGTTATTACAATTATCCCAGTTTTTTTCTCCCTTTAACCCCCCTCTGCCCTGCACCCCCCAACCTCCAGCCTTCCGCTCCCTTAGTTCATGTCCAAGGGTTGTACATGTAAGTTCTTTGGCTTCTCTACTTAACCTCCCCCTATTTTATGCCTATGAATTATGCTTCTTATTCCCTGTGCCTTTACCCACCCCCCGCATTGTCCTCCTCCCCCTCCTCATTGATAACCCTGCATGTGATCTCCATTTCTCTGAATCTCTTCCTGTTCTATTGTTTGCTTAGTATTTATTTTGTAGGTTCAGTTGTTGATAGTTACGAGTTTGTTGTCATTTTATTGTTTATGGTATTTTTATCTTCTATTTCTTAGATAAGTCCCTTTAATATTTCATGTAATAAGGACTTGGTGATGATGAACTCCTTTAACTTGACCTTATCTGGGAAGCACTTTATCAGCCCTTCCATTCTAAATAATAGCTTTGCTGGATGGAGTAATATTGGATGTAGGTTCTTGCCTTTCATGACTGCAAATACTTCTTTCCAGCCCCTTCTTGCGTATAAGATTTCTTTTGAGAAATCAGCTGATAGTCTTGTGGGAACTCCTTTGTAGGCAACTCTCTCCTTTCCTCTTGCTGCTTTTAAGATTCTCTCCATATCTTTAATCTTGGGTGACTTAATGATAATGTGCCTTGTTGTGTTCCTCTTTGGGTTCAGTTTCTTTGGGACCCTCTGGGCTTCCTGGGCTTCCCAGAAGTCTATTTCCTTTGCCATATTGAGGAAGTTTTCCTTCATTATTTTTCCAAATAAGTTTTCAATTTCTTGCTCTTGTTCTTTTCTTTCTGGCACCCCTATGATTCTGATGTTAGAGAGCTTAAAGTTGTCCCAGAGGTTCCTCAGCCTCTCCTCATTATTTTGAATTCTTGTTTCTTCATTTTGTTCTGGTTGGATGTTTATTTCTTCCTTTTGTTCCAAATCATTGATTTGAGTCCCAGTTTCCTTCCCTTCACTGTTTATTCCCATATTTTACTTTATTTCACTTTTTATAGCCCTCATTCCTTCCTTCGTTTTGTGACTGAGCTCAATCAGTTCTATGAGCATCCTGATTACCAGTCTGCGTCAGATAGGTTCTGTCTCCTCATTGCTTAGCTCTTTTTCTGGAGTTTTGATCTGTTCTTTCATTTGGGCCATATTTCTTTGTCACAGTGCACCTGTTAAGTTGTTAGGGGGTGGGACCTTAGGTATTCACCAGGGTGGGGCAGCCCTCTTCTCTGCCTTGTGGGGCTGTCTGTAGGGGAGGGGTCAGATAGGGAACAGTGTCTATCATCTGCTCGGCTCTAGCCCTACTTTTCCAGTGAACTCTCCTGTGAGACTGGGAGTTTCTCCCACCTTCTCAGCCCCCACAGTATTTGCAGCTAAGGGTTTGAATCTTTAGTTTCGAAGTTAGCCAGCCCCTCCTCACCTGCATGGTCCTCTGCCTTGCTGCAGGCCCCCTCCTCGTGCTTGGCTTCCCATCTACCCGTTTGTACCCTTACTACCGGCCTGGATGAATGTTTCTCTAATTCCTTGTTTGTTGGAGTTCCATGCAGATGGATATTCTGGCAGCTCTGATTATTTATTGTTTTTAAATTGGTTTTTATCCTTCTTTTAGTTGCAAGGAGAAAAAATGTTTCTATGTATACCTCCATCTTGGCTGGAACCATAATCAGTCACTGTTTTTTTGTCAAGACACATTCAGTCCATCTTTGGGTTCTGTCAGTTGTACCACTATACCAGGGGTGTCAAACTCATTTTCACCGGGGGCCACATCAGCCTCACAGTTGCCTTCAAAGGGCAGAATGTAATTTTAGGACTGTATAAATGTAACTACTTCTTAACTCGGGGCAAGTTGCTTAGCATTGCCACTGGGTAGAAACAAGGTGCCAACTGGATAAAACAATGTGGAGGGCTGGATTTGGCCTGCAGGCCTTGTGTTTGCCACCTGTGCACGATACAGTCTAACCTGCTACTTACGACCTCTCTCTGCTACAATGGTAGTCTAAGCTGCCTTCTTCATTCACCTATATTCAGGATCAACTACATAATTTGCAGTACCTATTGCAGAATGAAAATACAGAGTCCTGTATTTAGGAATTTCAAAGTGGTGACATCAAGTGCAAGGCCCTCCTAAGTGCAGGCTCAATGTGACTGCACAGGGCATCTGCCAGTGAAGCTGGTCCTCCCTCTACTACTACTCCAGGAGCCTCCTAACCAAATGCTCCCTGCTTCCTCCATAGACCACTGTTCCCATAGTAGTCAGAGTCGTTAGCATAGATCAGGTCATACTACTCGCTGCTTAGAATTTAAAGACACTACATGGTCTGGCCTTCTAAACTTTGTGATTTGATAAGCTTCTTCCTCTCCTTCCACGCATTTCTCCCTCCATCATGGGTAGCAACCAAAATGGCCACTTTTTGCCCAACAGGTAGAACAAGAACAGTTCCATCTCAGGGCTCTTCCTTTAACCTTAGCACAAGATCTAAAAGATTCGTCCTTCCATCATGCAATTCTCAGGTCATATGTCACCGCCTCAAACAGACCTTTCCTGATCACTCTTAGGTGATATAGTGTAGCCTTCTCACCCACCACCAGCACCACCCACACCACCACCTAGTTAGTTGCTAAGCTATTATACAGTTTTATTGTACTCTTAGTGCTTATTACTGTGTGGCACTAGATTTATTAATTAATTAATAATTATGACTTACTGACTTTTCTCTCTCCTAGCATAGTGCCTGCTATATGAGAATACTCAATGAATATTTGTTGTATCAGTGAATATTTTTCATAATAATTTTTATTTGCTCCGATTGCTGTGGCTCAGTGGATTGAGCGCTGGCCTGCAAACCATAATAATTTTTATTTGTTGAATTTTCATAAAATTAGCTTATATTTAATTTTAAAACATTCCAAAATTAGGTTTAAAATCTCAAAGAAATCATTTCTTTTGAAAACGGCATGTCTTTGGTATGACACATACTACATGTATTATAGCTCAGACAAGTAATTAAAGATGCTATTTATTACCTGTTGAAACTAAAGTTAACGCTATAGAGTCAGCAGAGTTTCCCCCTCAGAGTCAATATTTTACATCATAATACCAAAGGTTTCACAGCCCAAGCCTCACAGGTTTATGTAAACCCATTCATTCAGTAAACATTGCACACCTATTATGTACCAGACACTCAGGAACAAAAAGTTGAAATTTTCCCTGCCCTTGAGTTACTGTTAATGATTTGTTCTTTGATATGCAACATTCTGTGGAGTTTCTAGAAGAAAAATACTGAATCTGCTTCACTATGCTTGATCTTCTAGCTTTTAAGTCCAAAATGATGCACTTTATGAAACTGACATGAATGTGAAATATTTAAAATTAATTTACAAATTTGTCATTTACCAGTAATGTTGTACACATGCCAATTTTGGAGGGGTGGGTGGGTATGGTAATGGCCAAATGCTATTGTTCACAAAAATTTCAGTACTTAGTACATAATTACATTGAATGCCATATGATGTCTTATTGTAGGTCATTACATTACTGGGTGTTTATACTTATATTTTTGCTTTTTTTAGTGCATTTTAGTAGCACTATTTTCTATTACATAAACTTTAGATATTCCTTTTTCATGAAAAAAATTATCCTTCAAGATGAAAATAATTCATGTAATACAGCACCCCGACTTGTCCAGAAATAATCCCCACGTGCATTCTAAATGGTGACTAAGTGGTAGTATATATGCTATGTAGTCCTTCAAACATAAAAAATAAGAATAACCATTGCCAACCATGTCAACAGAAAAGTAACAACTTCATTTTTTCAAGGACATTTTGTTTTGAAAATTACCTTTACTGGTTTGGTACTTTAGTCTCTTTTTCATTCCTGGAACTCTAGAGGGATGAGTCATTTCCGATAGTTTTCCAAAGAGTTCCTATTAAATTCTTTTTAAAAGTTAGTAACTTTAAAAAATTGATACTTAAACATAACCCACGACATGATAATTTCGAGTGCCCAGAGGAGAACACAGGCAGTGAAATGTCAGACACCCCACGCAGCCTTACGTTCAGCGATGTGTCTCCTGGGGCAAGGGATGGAAGAGGAAAGAGTCAACAGATGGGACTGGGTTCTACACGTCTGTAGCAGGTGTCAGCAAAGTGAAAAGTGAACCACCTGCATGGGGAAACATACTTGCCAATGACACCTGAGACAAAGGTTTTATCTCCAAAATATATAAAGACCTCACAGAGCTCCATACCATGGAGACAAACAACCCAATTAACAAATTGACAAAGAAAAAAATTGTAATTAGCATTAATGAATGAAAATCTCTCTGAAGTATATCACATATTGTGCCTATATACATACCTCAAGTATAAAAATTTATTGGGAACATGACTTTAGCCTTCTCTGTAACTTAGTCTTTTTGTGAACACCTATTTGTAAATTATGTGGTAGATGCCTTCAGATGCTGTCAAGAAGAGTACAGCTGTTTACCCTTTCACAAGATGACCGCAGACTGTTACCCTGTGTGAGTTTTCTTCCTTGTTTTACTTAGTTCTTACCTCTTAGCGGCCATCCTTTTGTCATGTTGATTATGTTACTGTCTGTCGCAGCTCCCTCTTTGTTCTGATTTAGTGTTTTTAATTTCCTGTGAACTAGGAACTCAGTTCTAAAATTCTATTAGAATGTGTGAAAGAAGTCTGAATAGACTGAGTGAAGGTCTCATGGGCTCACCTATGAGTCAGGTGCCCAGAGCTGTCATGCTTGGCCTTGTGACTTCCATTTTGGTTGCTGAAACGCTGCTTTTCTTTTTTTTCTTTCTGATTTCCTGATTCTGGTTAGAGCAGATATCAGCATATCACAAAAGAGAAAATATGTAGAATATGTCATTTTGGAACCTTTCCTTTGGGTCACTCAGTTCTTATTAACATGATACACTTGTATCATCTATCTGAAACTTAGATATATAATAATAGTTAAATTGCTCGTTAACTTCTCTGACATCTTTCCAAGTGCTTTGATGTCAAACTGAGTCATACAACTAAATAAAACTGTATTAGGCTGTTGATTGCCAAAACTTGTCTCTCTACTCTTTATTCAGATTTCTGTCATGGATGAAGCATGCAGTTTCAAAATCAGTTGAGTGTTGACAACATATTCTGCAGTCAAACCCAGTGTACATTATTCATTAAATCTTCAACGTATATTATAAAATACCTTCTTTGTCTGGCATTGTGTTGCAATGAATAAGAAAGACAGGGTTTCTGTGTTTATGGGGCTTGTATGTTACCCAGTCATTCTCAGCTTTTTATGTGTGTATTCAAATCACCTGGGAACTTTATTAAAAATGTTGATTCCAGCCCTGCTGGGTGGCTGGGTTGATTGGGGAGCATCATCCCATACACCAAAAGGTTGTAGGTTCAATTCCTGGTCAGGGCACATACATAGGATGCAGGTTCAATCCCTAGTTGGGGTGCCTGTGGGAGGCAAGTGATTGATGTTTCTCTCTCTATTTTGCTCTCTACCCCGTACATCGACTCGCCATCTCTCTCCCTCCCCCTTTCCCTCCCCAATTCTTTCCCTCTCTCCCTTCCTCCCTTTCTTTTTCTCTGAAAAATCAATAAATATGTTCTTCGGTGAGAATTTTTTTTTAAATGTTGATTCCAGGGCCAAGCCCTTATTTTGACTCAGTAGGTCTTGAGTTGGGACTAGAAATATACAATTAACAGACAACCCAATGATTCTAATGTAAGTGGTCCTCAGAGCACATTTTGATAAATTGTGTCACTGATTGCCTCCAGGGAAAGGATCTGGATGTCTGGGGGTGACATTTTTAATCACGTATCCTATTAGGTGACTGTGTTACCCTATCAAAAATAAATGTGAGAATGTATGTCATGTTGTAACCATAGCTGTAAAAGTATACTATTAGTTACTGTTGACTCATGCCTCTTAAGCCTGCCTTTCTTTTTGATACCTTTCCCTATCAGCATATTCTAAAAGGTGGAGCTTTATCTCTTGTAAGCACATTATTTGAATCTTTCTTCCCTTATTTAGAAGTTTGTGATACCACTTTATCATAAATTTCATTCTTACACATCATAGGGTCTGTTTCTAAGCAGTCTCTTCTATTTCATCTTTCTTGTTTTATACCAGAAATGCACCATTTTAATTATTGTGGCTTAATAATATATCTTAATTCCTAGGATATTATGATCCCCATTATTATTGTTCTTTACGTTTTCTCTTAATTCTTTTTACCTGATTAGTCTGTCATCTCAATTTTAGAACAATTTTTTACTTTATTTTTATTTTTTCAAATATAAACTTTGCATTACCTTTTTTGTTTTTGTAAGATATTTATTTACTCATTTTTAGAGAGAGAGGAAGGAGGGGAGAAAGAGAGTGAGAGAAACATCAATGTGAGGTTACTTCTCGTGCCCCCTACTGGGGACCTGGCCAGGTACATGCCCTGTCTGGGAATCAAACTGGCAACGCTTTGGTGCTCAGGCCAGTACTTGGTCCACTGAGCCACACCAGCCTGCGCTAGAACAATTTTTTAACTTCAGAATACTCCAGCAAAAAATTTTTCTATGACATTTTTGGGAAGACTTAATTAGCTCCCTAGCATATTTAATCTTCCCATTCACATACACAGTTCTCTCCATTTACTCAAGCCTTCCTTTATAGTTTTACATAGCAATGTGTAGTTTTCTTCATACAGGGTTGAACCTTTATTGGTAAGGGTTGCTTTGTATATATATATTTTTGTTGCTATTCCATAGTTTTTTCTTTAAGAAAGTATTACAGAGCTGGAACATAGGAAAGCTCCTTTTATATACTTGCACTGTTTCTGGTCTATTATTGTTCAGTTATTTCTCTTTTTCTTTTTAGTATATTATTACATTGCCTGAAAACATGTAGACATTTAAAACATTTTATTAGCATATGAATATGAGAAGAGTTTAATATGACCATGTTTTTGAGGCAGGAAATAGGAAGGAGGAAACTCCGGAGGTGCCTCAAGGCTAAGGTAAAGGACAGCAAGCAATACTTGACAGAGATCCTGTTCTAAGACTGGTTGTACTTTATGGGAAAGTGCTGAATCATGGTGAATAATGAATGCACCTGTGCAGAAGATGTTATATGACCCCCTTCTTCATTATAACAGCATTATAATAAAATAACATTCTGAGATCCCCCTTCCCCAGTGGCCAATCAAGAAAAATCTTGGGAGACCACATGCTCAATAGCTTTAAAGTAATACAACTATGTGTACATTCGTAATAAAAGCCCACCAAGGGGACTTCTGGTCAAGATGGAGGCCTAGCTGGACGTGCTGTGCCTCCTTTCACAGCCAAGATTAGGGACTACAAAAATATAGAACCAAAAAAAAGAAAACCCAACCAGGATAGAGGGAGGATTGAATTGTGCGGGAGTCCAACTGCAATTCACCCAGACCTGAGACCGAAGGAGCCCCATGACCGGAGGTGGCCCTATGACTGGAGGCGGCCAAGAGATCGGAAGCGGCCGACAGACCGGAGGAGGCCCTGGGCCCGGAGGAGGCCCTGTGACGAGGAGCGGCCCTGCGACCCGAGGTGGCTCTGGGACCATGACCAGGGGCAGCCCTGCGACCGGGAGTGGCTGAGCGACTGAGGGCAGCCCTGCAACCGCGGGAAACCCTGCGACCTGGGGCACTGAGCAACCGGAGGCAGCCCTGGGACCGGGACTGGAGGTGGCTGTGCAACCGGCAGCCCTGCAATTGGAGGAGGGGGCTTTGTGGAAGACCCAGAGCACACACCCGTGATCCTAGCTGAAACAGTGAAAGCTGTGAATAACCAGGGTACCCGAAGGAGACTGCGCCACTGAATCTCACAGGTATTCTACCACAGAAGTTCACACCATAAACCCAGGGAGCCAGAACAAATCAATTTAAGAAGCTGAGGCTAATAAGAAGAGTCTCACAATGGGAAGACAAAGAAACAATCTCCAAATGAAAGGAAAAGAGGAAGCCCAAGAAAGAATGCTAAATGAAATGGAGGCAACTCAACTATCAGATATTGAGTTCAAACCATTGGTTGTCAGGAATCTCCAAGAGCTCTCAAAGAGCTACCAGAAACTACAGGGAAGCTACAATGAACTCACTGCAAACTATATCAACATGAAAAAGGAAATAGAAACTATCCACAAGGGCCAAGAGGAAATGAAGAACACAATTTCTGAACTGAAGAACACAGTGGAAAGAATGAAAAGCAGAATCGATGAAGCAGAAGATCGGATCAGCGAATTGGAGGACAAAGTTGAAAAAAAACACCCAGAAAGAGCAAGAGAATGAAAAGAGGCTCAGAAAGAATGAAGAGGGATTAAGAGAAATGCAAGATAATATGAAACCTAATAATATCCGTATAATAGGGATTCCAGAAGCAGAAGAAGAAGAGCATGGAATAGAAAACCTTTTTGAAAAAGTCATGATGGAAAACTTCCCGAATTCAATGAGAGAAAAAGTCACACAAATCCAGGAAACACAGAGAGTCCCAATAAAGAGGAACCCAAAGAGGCCCACTTCAAGACAAATCATAATTAAAATGGCAAAATTCCGAGACAAAGAGAGAATCTTAAAGGCAGCAAGGGAGAAAAAGGAAGTAACATACAAGGGAACCCCATTAAGGTTAGCAGCTGAGTTCTCAATGGAAACGCTCCAAGCCAGAAGAGAATGGCAAGAAATATTCCAAGTAATGAGAACCAAAGGCTTGCAACCAAGACTACTTTACCCAGCAAGGCTTTCAATCAAGACAGAAGGTCAAATAAGGAGCTTGTCAGACAAAAGAAGTCTAAAAGAATACACCTCTACCAAACCGGTTCTGCAAGAGATGCTAAAGGGACTGCTTTAAGGAAAGGAAGGAAAAGAGAGAGAGAGGAACATCGGTACGAAAATGGCAGTGAATCAGTACCTATCAATAATAACCTTAAATGTAAATGGATTAAATGCTCCAATCAAAAGGCATAGAATAGCTGAATGGATAAGAAAGCATGACCCATACATACGCTGCCTACCAGAGACCCACCTCAGTACAAAAGACTTACACAGACTCAAAGTGAAGGGCTGGAAACAAATTTTCCAAGCAAATGGACAGGAAAAAAAAAGGCAGGGTAGCAATACTCATATCAGACAGAATAGACTTCAAAAGAAGGGCCATAAAGAGAGACCCAGAAGGTCATTTCATAATACTCAAGGGAAGAATCCACCAAGAAGACATAAACATCGTAAATATATATGCACCCAACATGGGAGCACCTAAATACATCAGGAAAACCTTAGAGGACATCAAGAAAGATATTGACAGCAACACAATTACAGTAAAGGATTTTAACACCCCACTGTCAAAAATGGACAGATCTAAACAAAGTATCAACAAAGATATTGTGCCATTGAACAACACTCTACATGAAATGGACTTAACTGATATGTATAGAGCCCTTCATCCCAAAGAAACTAACTACACATTCTTTTCAAATGCACATGGAATGTTTTCAAAGATAGACCACATGAGAGGACATAAAACAGGCCTCAACAAATTCAAGAAAACTGAAATTATACCAAGCATTTTCTCTGACCACAAGGGACTGAAACGAGAAACCAACCCCAAGGAGAAAAACCCAAAACACTCAAAATCATGGAGATTGACTAGCATGCTGTTAAACAGTGAATGGGCCAAGAATGAAATTAGGAAAGGAATCAAAAAGTTTCTGGAAACAAATGAAAATGAACTCACAACAATCCAAAAATTATGGGTCACAGCAAAGGCAGTCCTCAGAGGGAAGTTCATAACGATACAGTCCTACCTAAAAAAGATAGCAACATTTCAAATAAACAACCTAAACCTACATCTGTAAGAACTCAAGAAACAACAACAAAGATAGCACAGAGTAAGTAGAAAGAAAGAAATAACCAAGATCAGAGCAGAATTAAATGACATAGAGACTAAAAGCAAAATTCTAAGGATCAATAAATCCAGGAGTTGGTTCTTCAAAATGATAAACAAAATCATCACACCTTTAAGCAGATTTATCACAAAAAAAAGAGAGGGGACCTAAATGAACACAATCAAAAATGAAATGGAGAGATTATAATTAATACTACAGAAATGCAAAGGATTGTAAGAAATTACTGTGAAGAACTGTATGCCAAGAAATTTGAAAACCTAGGTGAAATGGACAAGTTTCTAGAAAAATATAATCTCCCAAAACTCAATGAGGAAGAAGCAGAAAACCTGAACAGACCAATAACAGCAGATGAAATTGAAGCGGTAATCAAAAAACTCCCGATGCACAAAAGCCCTGGACAGATGGTTTCACAGGAGAATTCTACAAAACATTTAAGGAAGAGCCAACCCCTATCCTTCACAGACTATTCCAAAAAATCCAAAATGATGGAAGACTCCCAAACTCTTTTTACGAAGCCAGCGTCATCCTAATCCCCAAACCAGATAAAGACATAACAAAGAAGGAAAACTTCAGACCAATATCGCTGATGAACATACATGCTAAAATCCTCAACAAAATATTGGCAAACCACATCCAACAATACATTAAAAAGATCATACACCGTGACCACATGGGATTCATCGCTCGTTTGCAAAGATGGTTCAATATTCGCAAATCAGTAAATGTAATACATCACATAAACAAAAGCAAGGACAAAAATCACATGATCATATCAATAGATGCGGAAAAAGCATTTGATAAGGTACAGCAACCATTTATGATAAAAACACTCAGCAAAGTGGGAATAGAGGGAGCATTCCTCAACATAATAAAGGCAATATATGAGAGGCCTACAGGCAACATCATCCTCAATGGGCAAAAACTAAAATCTTTCCCACTAAGATCAGGAACAAGACAAGGATGTCCACTTTCACCACTTCTATTCAATATAGTATTAGAAGTCTTAGCCACAGCGATTAGACAAGAAAAGGAAATAAAAGGTATCCAAATGGGAAAGGAGGAAACAAAACTACCATTGTTTGCAGATGACATGATAGTGTACATAGAAAATCCTATAGACTTGGCCAAAAAGCTGCTCGACTTAATAAATGAATTTGGCCAAACAGCAGGATACAAAGTCAATATCCAGAAATCAAAGGCATTTTTGTATACCAACAATAAAAGCAGAAGCAGAAGTCAAGAAAAAAATCACATTCATTATAGCAAAAAGAAAAATAAAGTACATAGGAATAAACCTAACCAAGGAGGTAAAAGACCTGTATGCAGAAAACTACACAACACTGAAGAAAGAAATCAAGGAAGACACAAACCAAATGGAAACATATACCATGTTCATGGATTGGAAGAATCAGCATCATCAAAATGTCCATGCTACCTGAAGCAATTTATAAATTTAATGCAATACCTATTAAAGTACTAATGGCATATTTCACAGATAGAACAAACTATTCAAAAAGTTATATGGAACCATAAAGGACCCCAAATACCTGCAGCAATTTTGAGAAAGAAGAGCAATATAGGAGGGATCACAATACCTGATACCAAACTGTATTACAAGGCCACTATAATCAAAACAGCCTGGTACTGGCATAAAAACAGGCACATGGACCAGTGGAATAGAACAGATAGCGCAGAAATAAACCCTAGTGTCTGTGGTCAATTAATATTTGACAGAGGGCGCAGCAACATAAAATGGAGTAACAATGGCCTCTTTAACAAGTGGTGTTGGTAGAACTGGACAGCTATGTGCAAAAAGAATGAAACTTGAGCACCAACTTACACCATACACAAAAATAAATTCAAGGTAGATAAAAGATTTTAATATAAGCCATGACACCCGTAAAGTCCTAGAGGAGAACATAGGCAGGAAAATCTCAGATATTTCATGCAGCAGCATTTTTACTTATATGTCTCCTACAGCAACGGACATGAGGGAAAGAGTAAACAAATGGGATCTCATAAAAATATAATGCTTCTATACAGCTAAAGAAAACAGTATTAAAATAAAGAGAGATTGAACTGTATGGGAAAACATATTTGTCAGTGATACCTCAGACAAGAGTTTCATCTCCAAAATATATAAAGAACTTATATAACTCCACTCTAAGACGACAAGCAACCCAATTAAGAAATGAGCAAAGGACTTAAATAGACACTTCTCCAAGGAGGACATACAGAGGATCCAGAGACACATGAGAAGATTCTCATTATCACTAGTTATCAGTGGGATGCAAACTAAAACCACAATGAGATACCACTTCACACCAGTCAGAGTGGCCATCATAAACAAAGCAACAAACAACAAATGTTGGAGAGGTTGGGGAGAAAAGAGGACCCTAGTGCACTGTTGGTGGGATTGCAGACTGGTACAACCACAATGGAAAGCAGTATGGAATTTTCTAAGAAAACTAAAAACGGATCTACCTTTTGACCCAGCAATCCTACTGCTAGGATTATATCTTATGAACCCTGAAACACCAATCCAAAAGAACCTATGCACCCCAATGTTCATAGCTGCACAATTTACAATAGTCAAGTGTTGGAAGCAACCCAGGTACCCATCAGTAAATGAATGGATCAAAAAATTATGGTACATTTACACAATGGAATTCTATGCAGCAGAAAGAAAGAAGGAGCTCCTACCCTTAGCGACAGCATGGATGGAACTGGAGAGCATCATGCTATGTGAAATAAGCCAGGAAGTGAAAGACAAATACCATGTTATCTCACCTTTAACAGGAACCTAACCAACAAAACAAACAAACAAGCAAAATGTAACCAAAGACACTGAAATTGAGAACAGACTGACAGTCACCAGAGGGGAGAGGGGAGGGAAGATCAGGGGAAAAGGGGGAGAGTTTACAGGAACAAGTATAAAGGACATATGGATAAAAACTTAGGGGATGGAAATGGAAGGGAGGTGGGGAGGGCTGGGGTGGTGTGCTGGGATGGGAGTAAAAGACAGATAATTGTACAAGAACAATAATTAAAATAAATTAAAAATGGAAGAAAAAAAAAAGCCCACCAAAACTGGCCAGGCAATATCTGCCCTGTAAGAATATATTCCCTCTAGCCCCTGAGGTCAGTCTCTGCTCAGAGTTGGCCTGCTCCCATGTTCTATGGAGTATACTATCACGTAATAAACCTGCTCTCTCTTTCCGCTATAAACTTTGTGTGTTTAGTTCAGTAATTTGTCTGTGATCACCAAGAACCTGGTTACCTGTGCCCACCTGTGATGTATTTATAGTTATCAGTCTGTGAAAAATGTAAAGTAAAACTTCTATGACTTCAAATTTCTGAGATTATTGGTCAGAGATAGAGAATAACTTAAAAATATATATACTCAGCTTGGGTTTATTGATTTCTCCACAGAGAAAACAAATTCAGCAGAGGAACCTAGGTTATCAGGTTGGGCTCTATTTCTAAAACAATTATCACAGGGTTTCACATGTATATACATATGTGATGACTTATCAAACTGTACACTTTAACTATCTGCAGTTTCTTGAATATCAATTATATTCCAGTACTGCTTCAAGAAAATAGTATCACAAAACATTTGCTTGAATTAGGTTTCCCTCCTAATAGTCTTGCCTTCATTTGCTCTCATTAAAGATTTCCATTTTAGTTTTTGCTAGTGGACTTTAAAATGAGTGTAAATCAGTTGTTAACACAGTACCTGAAAGATAGTAGACACTCTGAATGTATTAAGTGGAATGTAATTGAGTAACATATTGGATCATTTTTTTCCTTTAACATGTGCTGTTGGAATACTGTAGTCCTCTAGTAAGAGATGCAGGAGAGATGGAAATGGAGCAACTACAGAGGGAGTAAGAAATGGCTTTGCGGGGGGAGGTGATGGCCCAGGGAGGAGTGTGCCTTGCAAAACAAGGAGTGAGGGTTAGAAAAGGTGACAAATTCCAGAAATGATGAGGAATCCTCAGAAGTTCCAGCTCTTTGTATTTCTTGCCCACTCCACCAGCTTGTTGCTTTTTCATTCTGGTTTTTCTCACAGTTCCTGATACTAGGTCTGGCTTTCGTTAGGTCTCCAGAACCCTTTTGAGTTCATTATCGTATGTACAGTACTCACTATTCTGCCCTCCAGCTGGTACTGTGTAGCTTCTCTTCATCTCTTATTGCTCTCCCTGACACTAGTCTCTTCCCTACCCTGGTTCATTCTACTTATTGCTGCTGAATTAATCTTTATTTTAAAGTGAACTCTTTCCTGTAGTTTCCCTGTTTTAGCAACTGATTCCTAATAGTTTAGTTTGGCATACATGAGCTTTTATAGACTGAATTAACAATCTTTTTACCACTTACTCTTCATCTACCCTCCCTCTCCCCCACCTTCCTCCCTCCCTCTCCTTTCTTCTCTTCCTCCTCCTTTTTTTCTCTATCATTCATTTTTTTGTCACTGTATCAGAGAAGTTTACATGCAACTTTTATTTTCATTTCTGAATATAAAGTTTAAATTCTGCCAATTCAAAGTGTGCAAAAATCTTTCTCATCCCTCTCCTCATCTTCCTGATGGAAAGAAATTAAGACCATGTGGCCCAAAAGCCCATTCCCAGTGGAAAGTCTGAGGGACTGAATCAGTAGGGAGTCCCTCTTTCTCTTTTTGCTGTTGTAAATGACAGTCTAAATGATTTTTATTCTTTAATATTAATACCAGTATCATAGCAGCTAGTCTTAAACAGAGTACTTTTCCTTTGAACCTAACCACTTCCTCTGAGTTTTCCCCCTTGCTTTGATTTAATTCTAGTTAGCACCAGAATCTCTTTAATTTTTGAAAGTTGCTGAAACAACTTCTTAGAATTTACCCTTATCTTTTCAGAAATTCTCTCTAAATTCTCAGTGCACATTGGTGGCCACATACTGCCAGATTATTTCCATCTATTCGGCACTTATAGTTTTATGGAGTCACTAATGAAGTAGCCATTTGCTGTATTTGCTTAGTCACCATAGTAACAGTGTGTTAATGTACACGTAAGTAGTTTCCTGCAGTTTGATATCAATATGCAGCTAACAATTCAGATTTCTACTCAGAGGTAATTGAAATTTGCAGAATGGTGTTTTTGAATATGTTGAACAGAAGTTGTTTAATCCCCCTGTTGTATTCTGTTGGCACCCTCCAGGTAGTCATAGGATCATAGAAATTTTAATTTGAAAAAATGATATATACTTGCAGTATATATCACAGTGTCTGGCTAGGGAAACATTGTTTCTGTCACCATAAATTTATTTAGTTTCTAACCTAAATATATTTAGGAGTTAGAGAAATAAATGAGGAAGTTAGCAGTTCAGGCTGCTTAATAATCTTAGCTTTAAACTATTTTAAATAATTCTGATTATAAACCTTTGACTTAATAATAAATAGGAAAATTTCAAAAGTGCTTCTCATCAAAGTAATTTTTCTAGTCTTGTGTAATTTCTGTTAGGTCAGCCTCCTTTGACCTATATTACTACATTTATTTCCCCTCGTACACACTCATTTTAAATTCCTTTAGTCATGTGGCTTAGTTGGTTGGAGCATCAGCCGTTACCAAAAGGTTGAGAGTTTGAGTCCCAATCAGTGCATATACTCAGATTGTGGGTTTGTTCCTAGTCCAGTGTGGACATGGGCAACACCCCTGTCTGGGCAGGTGCAATCCCCAGTCTGGGCCTGTAGGGGAAGCAACCAATCATTGCTTCTTTCTTGCATTGATGTTTCTCTCTCTCTCCCTCTCTCTCTCCCCCCCCCCGCCCCGCCCCTTCCGCTCTCTCTAAAAGTAATGGGAAAAAAATATTCTTGGGTTTGGGTAAAAAATTTTTTTCTTTAGTCAGTACTTAAACTAACAGTAACATGAATCTTTTTTTCATTTTTTCAAATTTATTTTCTTGAGGTTTCACATAGTAAAACTTACAGAAATTGCACATTCTCTATCATACTTCCATATCTTCTTTGGAGAAGATAGCCTTTTCATGGTGATTGAATTCAGTTTCAAGAATCTAATCTAGTCTTTTTAATTTTTAAACTAATTTTTAGAGAGAGAGAAAGAAACATTGATTTGTTGTTCTACTCACTTATGTATTCATTGGTTGATTCTTGTATGTGCTCTGAGGATCTAACCTGCAGCCTTGGCATATCCAACATTGGGATAACCAACTGAACTACTTGGCCAGGGCTGATCTAGTCTTAAATGTTGTAAAGATTATTTCTGGCCCTGATGGGTGTGGCTCAGTTGGTTGCACATTGAACTGCAAAGCAAAAGGTCACTCATTTGATTCCTGGTCAGGACACATGCCTGGGTTGCAGGTTCAGTCCCCCCAACTAGGCGCATATAAGAAGTAACCAGTCGATGTTTCTTTCACACATCAATGTTTCTCCCTTTTTCCCTCCCTTACCCTCTCTGTAAAAATAAATAAATAAAATCTTTGTTGAAAAAGTTTATTTCTGTATCAGCTGTTATAAACATGTAAAGGCTCTCTTTAGACTACAAGTCTGTTTCACAGCTAAATTGCTTTTATCAAATATGTCCCTTACTTTAACCCTTTCCTATGAATTAAACCTAAAACTGACTTTCCTTTATTCATATTTTCATTATGATCTGCATGAAAATACAGCAAGTTCAAAGCCTTAGTTTTTTTCTTGCTCTCAATATTGACCATGGGCATATTTTAGATAGTATGTGTTTATTTAAGTGTATACATGTAACTATACATCATACATAATTTCTTATTTGTTCCTGCTTAACTCAGTTGTTAAATGGATTGTGCTAGAGGAAAGGTTGTAGGGTCAGTTACCGTTTGGAGATGTTACCTTGTACTTTTCCATGGACACAGACTTAACCTTTGCTTTCAGCTAACAACACTAGCAGGAACTGAGGGAAGGAGCCTGGTATAAAGCCGTTACCACAACTGGAAAAAATAATACAGGAGTTTATGCTTTCTTATGTCTCATCATCTTCCTGCTGGTATTCATCCTTGTCAAAGATGTCTATAACAGCAACATTTATAAAGATAAATGACCCAGTTCCAAATCATATCAACAGCTTAGCAAAATGAAATAGATGTTGTCCATCATTTTTCGAATATACATCATGGCTATAAGTAGCTTATATAACACTTTGCACCATTCATGCATGTTGATGATGCAGAATACATTTTTATACATTAATTTTGGGCCCATAATAGTACGTATCTATGACTAACCAGAAGTACATGAAGAATAGCCTGATATCTCTGACATTTTGTAGGATTTACAGACTATTCAATAAGTGAATAAAAGGTGAAGCTGCTTTTAAGTAGAGCTAGCAATGCAAATGAAATAACACAGTGTCTAAATCTATAAAGCATCAGTGCAACCAAACAAAAACAAAGTGAAGTTTCAGCTGCCTACTGCCACAAAAGCCAAACTTGTGAGACAGATGCTGATGCATAAGGAAAGAGGTTTTTACCTGGGAGAATGGCAGACTCCTGTCTCAAAGCCCATCTTCTCAGCAAGATCAAGACAAAAGCCAGTGTCAAGAGATCCTGCTGCAATTGAAAGTACAGTCCTCTGGAGCCTGCAGGTGGCTGCTAAATAGTCATAGTCCCCATCCATGTAGCTTAGCTTGTTTTTGGCTGCTGTCCATTTCAGGATGTCTCCTGGAACCTGTGTGTGGAGCCCACAAAGTCATGGGCCATGCAGCTGCCAGGGTCTCGTGCTCTCAAGTGAGAGAGCACGTGAACTCAAGGTCTAGTGCATCACCAGGTTAGGGAGAGAGACAGACTCCCCCCTGGAGGCCAGGAAAGTGCACCTTGCGCATCCAGGTCACAAGCAAGCAGAAGCCTCTTTGTTCCCCCTGTGATTGAAGTAGCTTGGATGTGGGGCAGGCTAGATGCTTTCTCAAAACAACCAGTCAACTTCCAAAACTTTATACACCTCAGGTGGGTCTCCAAACCAGTCCCTTCTTTCCCCAGGCTAGACAGGCCACTTTGGTCCACCACCTCTCCCTATGCCATTTGACCTGTGTGGTGCATGTGCCTGCCTTCTGGTCTCACCCACAATCTGGCACTGAAATAAGGAGGGGTGGCTCTTTTTTGCTATCCAATTATCTTCCTAGTTCCTGCCTCTAAGAACCACCCCTGCCTCCATCTTGGCCAATGTGGGAGACTCCCTGGTGCTCTGGGCAGACTATCTTCTGGTAGCCTCAGAACTATTTTTACCCATATCTTTTTTAGAAACTCTTTTCCTATTTGTTTAGTTTATTGTTTTTGTACTAAGACCAGTATTTAAAACCTAAGTTTGAATTGAACCAGGTAATATTTTATGCACTTTAGAAAAATAAAACTGAAACACTTCTATAATGCTTTCTTTCCTCTACTAATAGCAAGAAAATTATATCATTGAGTTCATAAAATGATATATTCAGTTTTTAATAAATCTGTCCACAGGTTCTGTGTTGGTCAGGTAACTTCATGTAAGTATTACATAATACTCCACATTAAAACAGAAGGCTGTTTATCAGTAAGTCAGTGGATAAGCAGTTTGAAGAGCTTACAAGAACGTAGTTACAGCTGAATGTCTGTTGAGAGAGCTGGCAACATGAGCTGACAAAATTGTAAAGATCTTATGTAATAATAATTCTCAGCACTTTATCAGTATGATAAACATACAGCCATCAGTATTTCTGTTACAAAACTGAGTAAATTTTATTGTATTAATGGTAATTTATAGAGATTTCTTTTTTTTTCTAAAGATTTTATTTATTCATTTTTAGAGAAAGAGAAAGGGAGGAAGAAAGAGAGGGAGAGAAACATCAGTGCATGGTTGCCTTTCACGCACCCCTATCTGGGGACCTGGTCTGCAACCCAGGCCTGTACCCTAACTTGGAATTGAACCGGCGACCTTTTGATTCGAAGGCAAGCGCTCAATCCTCTGAGCCACACTACCCAGGACTAGAGATTTCTTTTTTTAATTTGACATATTATTCCTAAATGTAAAATCTGTGTGAGATTTAAACTCTTAAAACCAAATTGCAATCTTAAATTCATTTATCAGTATGAATACATTTCAGTCCCTAATAAAAAGAAATGGCTTTTGCATTGTTTATCTTACAAGTCAAACATTAGAGATCCTCATTTTGGCATAGCAAAAGGCCTAACTAGAGATTGCTTCTTGAATTCTTTGGACAGATTTAGAAGGGAAAAAAGGGTTACTTATCTTTATTTTTTTTTAATATACTTTATCGATTATGCTATTACAGTTGTCCCATTCCCCCCCTTCATTTCCCTCCACCCTGCACACCCCCTCCTACTCACATTCCCCCCTTTAGTTCATGTCCATGTCTCATAAGTTCTTTAGCTTCTACATTTTCCACACTATTCTTGCCCTCCCCCTGTCTATTTTCTACCCACCATCTATGCTACTTATTCTCTGTACCATTTCCCCCTCTCTCCTCCTCCCACTCCCCTGTTGCTAACCCTCCATGTGATTGATCTCCATTTCCATGGTTCTGTTCCTGTTCTAGATGTTTGCTTAGTTTGCTTTTGTTTTAGGTGTGGTTGTTAATATCTGTGAGTTTGCTGTCTTTTTACTGTACTATTTTTTATCTTGTTTTTCTTAGATAAGTCCCTTTAACATTTCATATAACAGGGGCTTGGTGATGATGAACTCCTTTAACTTCACCTTGTCTGGGAAGCACTTTATCTTCCCTTCCATTCTAAATGACAGCTTTGCTGGATAGAGCAATCTTGGATGTAGGTCCTTGCCTTTCATGACTTGGAATACTTCTTTCCAGCCCCTTCTTTCCTGCAAGGTCTCTTTTGAGAAATCAGCTGACAGTCTGATGGGAACTCCTTTGTAGGTGACTGTCCCCTTATCCCTTGCTGCTTCTAGAATTCTCTCCTTCATTTTAATCTTGGGTAATGTCATTTGATGTGCCTTGGTGTGTTCCTCCTTGGGTCCACCTTCTTTGGGACTCTCTGAGCTTCCTGGACTTCCTGGAAGTCTATTTCCTTTGCCAGACTGGGGAAGTTCTCCTTTAGTATTTGTTCAAATAAGTTTTCCACTTGTTGCTCTTCGTCTTCCCCTTCTGCTACCCCTATAATTCAGATGTTGGGACGTTTAATGATGTCCTGGAGGTTCCTAAGCCTCTCCTCA